>PVLD010001704.1:0-190441 GCA_004027595.1 Dinomys branickii | reverse complement strand
GCTTTCCCACGTCTCGCCCCGGCAGCCTGGTCCGCCCTACCACATCTCCCCCGGCATCTCAGAGAAATACGCCCAGTTTAAACTTCCCAGCCGAGGTCCCGGCATTCACACTCGCCAAGTCTGTCTCGAGCTGGTGGTGTTTATTAAGGAGGTTCGCTCCCTTGCTGCTCACCTGGTCGCCATCTTCCCCGGATTTTTCTTTTTTATTTTAAAGAGAAAAGAACAAAAACACAATAACAAAAACAAAGAAAAACAATTCAACACAAAAACAATAGAAATGATACAAAATTTCAAAACAAAATGATAGGAAATTAACAATGGTTGTTGTATTACACAGTTATCTTCAAAGTAGTTGCTCAGATTACCAGATATGTTTATGCAAGATTAATCAAACAATTAAACATTATTTGTTCCTTTCAATAAACCAATAGAAATTAGTAGTATAATTACCTTAATATCTTGTATATATATGTATTCCCCTTCCTTCTTTCTTTCTTCCTTTTCTCCTTTCCCTCATTCTAGTTGATCTTTCCTTTTGAGTAGTTTCTTTCCCTGGTTCACTAGAGTGATTTCTTCTAAGTCCATAACATACTGGACTGGAAGTCAGAAGTCTTTCACTGCACTCACAGTAATAACTTCTCTATTTTATTTAACCTTAATTACAATGGATTAACCATATACAAATAGAGGGATACATGATGTCTATCATTTATCCTATGAGAAAGACTGGCCATAATAATTCTCTTGGTGTTGCTGGGATCAAGTTTGTTTTGCCATTTCATACTAGAAGCCTATAAAGTTACAGGACAAAAGAGTGCTCTACAATGCTAGCCGGGTCCAGGCCAACCTAGTATATCAGGCAGTATAATTTATCCTATGCACAAATTCAGACAATACCAAAGATGCAGTGTAGAACACAGCAAACCTCAAACCTATAAAAGCAGATTAGGAACACTCAGACTTTCCTCCCCACACCTTCCCTTTGCCCACCCAAGGTAATCATACTTGCCAACTCAGTGCTAGGCTGGGTATGGAGAAGGGCTTGGGAGACCTCTGGAGACAAAAAAAGAGATGCTCAGAAATCTGGCAGAGAGGGCACAGGGAGCTGTCAAAGGAAGAAGTTGTTTCTGTAGACTCTGAACTTGGATCCCCACCACAGTTTTAAGAAGCTGAGGTGAGGTTTGGAATTCTTTTTTAATTACATTTTTTGGCCACAACCCTGGTTCCTTGAACACAGTTACCTTGAGATTTAACCATGTGGGTCTTGGGCTTTAGAGGTGTTACAGGAACAACTCAGCATCCCCCACTGGGCTGGCTTGCAGTGCTTATCTGCCTAAACATGCCGTTTGCATTCTAGGCCATATTTTTTTAAAGGCAGGTAATTACTGTAAGAATGAGACAGAAAGTAGAAAATGACATGTAATCTATAAAATAGTTTCTCAGAAGAAATATACTCCTGCTTGGCACAAATAAAAGGATTTTTTGTTGTTGCCAGAAGAAAGTCAAGGCAAGTTTTCAGGACTATGAAAACCTCAAAGCTTTGCCTGGAGGAATTTCCTCCTGCAAGATGATTTTGAAAACCTTGGCTTTGATCTGCCTTGTTTGATCCACGAAAAGCAATATTGTCAATATCTCAGGATTCAGCAGAGCAACCCATTAACCTGCCATCACCATAAACATTCCTTCTGCTTAACAGAAGCATATTCAAAATAAGGCAGAGCCTTCAACCAAATGCATATTGAGGGTCCTAAAGAGTCCCATGTGCTGGATATACAGCCGTTCTCAATGAACCACATAATCCAGCTGATCTGCAGGGATCCAAGCTGTTGGAATATTGGCTATGGGTCTTACACCAGCCTTGCCAGAACCCTGTATGGAACAGGCTCTAGACCACCTCTGTCTACCCAATGTCCACTTTATCCATTCACAGAAAAAATCTTTTATATCTTAGGTTAGCATGCACGAAACAAAGTTTTCTGTGCCATTCCAAAAAGAAACTGAAAACCAGTGAAACTCAGAAAACATATCTCTTCCCCCAGAAATAATGTTTTAGGATCTTAACCTGATCTGTGGGCATCTGGTCTGTTATCCACTGTGTCCTGGAAAGCAAGACACCTAGTGAAACTTTCATGGAAAATGAGTGCCCTAGAAGCAGGAGGCTCATTGTAACTCTAATAAAGGACAGAAAATATTCATTGTTGAACATATTACATGTGTCAGACACTCCTCTGGATGCTTTAGAAGTGTCACCTAATGGACAAGTAATGTTAATTCCACAAATCTCTGTGTGTCAGGTACTTTCACAAATTTTACATTTAAACTTCTTCTTACTAACCTATTTCACAGACAGATAAACTAAGTCAGAGAAGTCGACTCATGTACTTTCATTTGTTCATGTTTTGGTCATGCTTTCTGGTATCTGGCATAGAGAATCATTTCAAGTAGTGTGTCTCTTCCAGACGTGATACCTAGAAATTGTGGCCATGGTGAGAGGGGTGACCACTGAGAGTGTGACAAGATGGGTGCCATCAGCAGGGCCAAGTGAGTGAGGAACCTTGTAATCTAGGTCTCCATTTATGCTTGAGGGACTCTAGCATATTGTGAACCTCTTGAGTCCTGTTGTCCTCGACTCTTTATAGGGATAATGACAAGCCGTGCCTCACGGGGTTTCCGTGAGGGTTAAGCGGGAATGTATTAAAGGAGCAGAGCCAGGCACTCGGCACCTGTTATAACTCACGTCTGCCCCTCGCTCCCTGACTCACTGAGCTAAAAGCTAAGTGCCTTACTTTGGGCTTCCATGGGCTCCTGCCCCACATATGACCTCACACGCTTCTAGTGATTTCCATAGAGACCTAATTGAATAGCCATCACAGTGGGAAGAACCTGTGGTACCCAGGATAATAAAAACTGTAGTCATATGCAACCTACGTCGAATTCAACTCTAATGATATCCTTGATTCTGGATACCTTGAGGGGCTGGTCTATTACTGGCATAGTGAATCATTTCAAGCAGTGTGTCTTCTCTATCCAGACCTGATACCTAGAGATTGATAAACCTGTGATAAAACTGGGACGTTGAAGAGAGAAAAAGGTAAGCCTGTACCATGGGTGACAGCTTGCCAATGGCTATTTGGACCAGGAGCAGGAAAAGCAAATCCATGAAGCATCTCTCACTCCAAGATGGCAGCTGTACAAAGAAGGGTAGACACCTGCCCTTGCACAGTGCACTAATTCCTGACCATCTCCTCCTCCCTCAGCTACCGGCTTACAGGACGTGTTCTCAGAGAGACGTGCCTTGGCCACCTGACGTCAAGCTTCTCCCTTTTCATATCCCTGATCCCCTTTGTAACTGCTTCCTTAATATCTCCCTTCCTTCCCCAGGGAGGGTGGGGGCTGACTGTCTGGCTTCTTGCCTTATACTTGGGCCTGGCACAGCTCGGCCCCTAACTGGTACTCAGTAGATATGTATGGAATTAAACTGAAGGGTTAGGTCCAGCCTTCCTCAGCCTTATCTTAACCACAGCTTCCTGTTTGGATTCAAGTTTGGATAACAGGTGCAGGTGAGCTGCATGGCCTCATCAATGCGGTAAATTTAGTGGGGTCACCTTTCAGATTAAAGAAACTATGGGAGTGAGAATTTGAGCATGAGGTCACGGAGGAAACCTCTGGGCTAATTTCCACGATCTCAGGGCAGCTTTTTCCCCGCATTTACTCATTTATTCAGGGACTCGCTCATTCATTTGCAGTCCATCTGCTTGGAACACTGACTTTGTGTCCAGCCCTATAGAAAGGCACCTGGCACCCGGTACCTGTCTGCTGCTCAGTCTTTGGCGGAGCAAGGTACATTATACAGGTTACTGGAGTCATCTTTCCTGATTTGTTTCCTGACAGCTCATAAAAATCTTACGTATCATTCTTAACCTCTTTGAGGCTCAGTTTGTGAAAAGGAGTGAAAGGATTTCTCTTATAGGGCTATTGTGGGGATATAAACGTGACGAAGCATCTAAAAATAACCCACAGCTAGCTGGAGTTCCCTAAGCGATCCTTTCTCGCACATTCCCACACGTGCTTCCCATCCCACCACATGTCCAAGTGGTTTTCCCACCTTCTTTTGCAAAGCAGTGTTTAAACCATTTGAAAAGTGTGCGTTTGTTCTGTCTTGGTGTCATTCATAGCTTCTCGAGGTACAGCGCCCAGACCACCAGCATCAGAGTCACTGAGGAGCCTGCTAAAATGCCAATCCCCAGGACTGAAGGAGTTTTATAGAATCAGGGCTTCTGAGGGCAAAGCTAGACAGTTGGCACTGCAGTTACATTCCTGAGGCCAAGGCGCCTGCCTTTGGCACTACCAGGCTCTGAGAGGCCCCTGGCAGTGGCAGCAGCAATTGGTGACAGAGATGTAGACTCAGCTTTAAAAAACCAGCATGGAGAGAGGGTCCAGAACCAAGTACAGCTAGCAGAGGGACAGGCTGGGGAGAGCTGCAGGGCATGGCAGTGTGAATGATGTCGGCGTGATGAGCGGGGTGCAGCGGGGATGCAGGGGGAGCCAACTAGGAATGTTCTCAAAGGCAGATGTCAGGAAGTGGCACTCACAGTAGAACCTGCCCCACTCTGGAGGAGGCAGCCGGCTGCAGGTGCTGGCGGCCTCAGGAGGCACAGGGAGGCTTCGAGCCCACTCTGAGCCCTGCTGGTGGCGTGCTGACAAAAAGATTCTCCAGCTCAGTTCTGGCTTCAAATTATTAAATTGTGTGTCTTTGTGATGTTAATAGTTGTGCCACCAATGGGGAGCTTACTGTCAGGAGCACCACTGCCAAATGTGTGCTGCTCGGGTCAGATTCATGTTCCATCCTGACTCTGGCCTTGGTGATGAGAATGGAACTGGGAAAATCATGTGTCTTCTTGGAATCTCTATTTTCTAATCTATACATTGGGGATAACAACATGCACCTCTCAGGATGCTGGCAAGCAGTCCGTGACATAAATGATGAGTTCAAAGTCCAGCTCCAAGACAGGCACAGAGCATGCGCTCTTTCCTTTGCCCACCCTTTGTTCCAAAACAGGAGCCCAGGCAGCAGTCCCCATTGGCTCTGGCAGCCCTGGAAGCCAAGCAAAGTCCTGAAGCCACCCACAGAGATGGGGTTTTGTTTGTGAGTTGCACTTTGATGGATGAGACTGTGCTAAACACAGAAGGTTCTCATTTTCCATGGGATGAGTTGAGAGACAGGAAGTGGGAAGCTCTGAGAGGTCCAGAGCCTATGGCCAGCAAGTGAGCCTGGAAAGTGCCAGAAAACCCAAAGTGGACACACGCAAGTGGCCAGTGATAAACAAAGAAGACTTGTATAAGACCCAAGTCCTTGGCACTTCACTTGGAAAGAGGCAAGGCTTTGGTCATCACAGCTAAAAAGGGCTGTGAGCTGCTGAGGCCAGGAAATAGCCCAGACCACTCTGCAGCTGTGTGTGGATGGGTGGTTCCAGAACTCCACACTCAGGAGCAGCTGGAGCTAGAGAGGTCATTGCATGGCAGATTCCAGAAGGGCATGAGCCTAAGAGCTGTGGACTTTTCTCTAGGTAGACTTCCTGGCTCTGTGGGCCAGGCCCCCCACTGCCCCTTTTTGTCGTCCTCTCTCCCACTTGGCCTCCTTTCTTTGTATCAGGTCACTTTGTGGGACAGGGCTGGGCACCCATCCATACCAACAGCAACGGAGGGCAGCATCTGGGGACAGCTCCCCCATCCCGACAGGCTTTCTTAAAGATATTGGCGAAACCTAAAACTAGTAACTTTCAGCCTTGGTGGCTCCCACAGAGACAGGCTGTGGTTTCAGAGTAGCAGCAGGATGTGTGCTCTGCTGGAAGCACATGCAAAGCCACTGACAGGACAATTAATGGGCCCCCAACAGGCAACAAGAACATTGGCCAGTCATCCATGCTCTCTACCCTTTTGCTCTAGCTGATTAGAAGGGTCAGAGGAGGGAAGCTCTGGATTTGAAAGCAAGTCACATCACAACCTCAGATCCACAGGGTCAAGCTTCATGGTGGAAATTCTCCAGGTTTTGTTTCTGTCTTTTTTAGCACTGCAGTACAATCATCCCTAGGTATCATCTGTAGACAACTCAGAATTCCCAATACAATGTAAGTGGTATGCAAAGAGCTGTCATGCTGTATTGTGCAGGGGAAAATGTCAAGAAAAACAATTGTGCATATGTTCAGTACAAGTTTATTTCTGAATATTTTCTGTTCACCTCTATTTGAATTTCTTGGATGTGCAGCTTGCAGATATTGAAGCTCAAGTGTGGCTTCAAGCACACATCCCCATGATGCCCGTGGTCCTCTGTGTGTCAACCCCGGCCAGATCTGTCCCTCCTAGAGAATGAATGGAAGCAAGCTGTGGTCTTTGTTGTTCCCCAGCCCCATCAGTTCACCCTTTCACGTTGGATGTACAGCCTGGAAGGGTATCTGGTCTCTTGTCACTGATGGACTGTGCCTCAGTCTCTTAGGGGCCACCCCAGTGCAGTAGGCTCTGATCTTGTGTCCTGGCTCCAAACTCCTCCCTGCTCTGATTTCAGGGCAAATTTCACTACAGCTAACTGTTCCTATGTTTCCTCTTCCTGAAATCCTTGTCCCCAGTGTCAAGCCCAGGCCCTTCTCTGAAGTCCTTTCTTTGTCCTCTGTGCCCTGCAGTAGTCACAGGTGACAACAGTGAATAAGTCCCCAGCTCTGCCTTCAAAGGCTTCTACACTGGAGAACAAAGGAGCAAATAAATGAATTACTACCCGTGGTACTAAGCCAGTGGAAGATGGGACCAGTGTTTGAGAAATTAAGGCAGAGCTGGTTCTGATGGCCCACACCTGTAATCCCAGGACTCTGGAGGCTGAAGCAGGAGGATTATTGTGAATTTGAGGCCGCCTTGAGCTACAAAGTGAGTTCAAGGCCAGCCTGAATTGAATAGCAAAACTCTGCCTCAAAAAAAAAAAAAAAGGGAGAGAGAGAGAGAGAGAGAGAGAGAGAGAGAGAAATTAGGGCAAGAGGGTTCTTCTGAGGACCTCTGAGGAGGTGGCCTTCAGTGATGACTGAAAGGGCGATCAGCCTCTGCCTGAAGCTGTCCAGCACCCCACATTTTACCGCCCACCCCTCAGCCTTCTCCATCACCAGCAATTTTCTCCTCTCAGAATCTTGCCTTTGGTGGGGGCAAATTGGCCAAGATCTGACATGTGACACCTTGCAGCCTCCCTCCACAGTCACCAGCCCAGAGAGCACTGTGCTGGTGCCCTCTCCAGGGATTCAGTCCGAAGACCTTGTGTGGTCCCTGAAAGACACAATTTCCTTTCTTCCACCCGATGCTGGACTTGGTCCGTGTTGGCCTTCAGGGTCAAACTGAGAAGACCAAGCCCTCTTACCATAAAAATCTCAGGAAAGAGAGAAAGAGCAGGCCCTCCAAAGGGGAAAATGTCAAGCCCATGTGGAGAGGTTGGCCCACGGAGGAAGTCACTCTCATGGCTGTAGCAGTGACCGTGAGTCCACTTGCCCCCAAGTCCCTTGGTGTCCGAAGGGCATGGCCACCATTGTTCTCTGGATCCCTCATTTGTCCTGTCATTAAAGCATGTGTGTTTTTGTCTCCCGACCCACATGATAAGCCAGGGTCGGTCCTTTCCTAGCTACTGGGCATATGCAGGAACACAGTAGGCACTTTATTCTATTTTGGCTTTTGTTTGTTTGTGTTTTAATTTTTTGAGACAGGGTCTCACTACTTAGTCTAGGCTAGCCTGGAACTCACTATGCAGCCCAGATTGGCCTTGAATTCACAGTAATTCTCCTACCTCAGCCTCCTAAGTGCTGGGATTAGAGGCATGATTGGCCATAGTCTGCACTTTAGAAATGGCCATTCAAGATACAATGTGTTCAGTATGAACCAGCTTCTGGCAAATAGGCTATGGACACGCTAGGCTCCCAAGCTCACTGTTCAGATAGGTGTGTGACCTCTGCCCTTGCTCAGTGCCCCTGGCTTGGTGCTGTCAGTGCTCTGTTGGGCCAAATATCAGGGATCCCCACCCAGCTAAGCAAAACCCAGCCAGAGCACACCCTTCCTCTCCAGGGCTGGTGTGGGATAGTTATTTCCCTGCCATCCTCCCTGATTCCTTCAGGACTTACCCCATATTTGTACCCTTCATTTCTCCTGCAGGCACAGTGAGCACCTCCTCTAGTCTATTTCACATCTTTTAACTTCCTGAGTCTCTAAACCAAGCTGTCAGGACAGCCCCCTTGTGATTCAGAAGATGGTTCAACTTGTACACTCTTTCTGGCATCCAGTTGCTGGCTTTGGTCTAGTTGCATGGTCTTTTTAAAGAAAGCATTTACTGTGCCTTGGCATAGGCTAGACACTGGGCTGAGAGCAAACTCCACATAATTCTTATATCAACCACCCTGAGGGACAAGCACTATTATTTCCCTGACTTGAAAATTGGGAAACAGGGGCTCTGAGAGGCTGAGTGACATGCCTATGGCTCCATGGCTGGGAAGGACAGTGCTGGGGTTTGGTTGGAATCTAAATATCCTATGTATAACCACCATGACACAGTGCCTGCCTGGGCACCAGCCAGCAGAAGCAGCCTCTTCTGGGGAATGCTGGGCCCCAGCCTGTGTGTTTGAGGAGGATGCTCAGTAGCACTGTGGGAGGTGGCTCAAAACTCCTTATAGAATAGCACTGGTCAGCATGGCCAGGCTTGTCCCCTCCTCGAGGGCAGAGGACAAGGTAGGAATTGCAGACTGGCTGCCAAGCTGGCCAGGTAGACAGAAGGTGGCAGACAGTCTCTGAGGGCCCACAGGCCAGCTTCCCTCAGCCTAGGGCTCAGGGTCTGGAGCAAGGGCTGGCGGAGCATAGAAGACTATGCCCAGCCCTTGGGGAGAAGGGCAGAGGGGAAAATCAGAAAACAGCTCCTCAAAGCAGTGGTCTGTCCATCCTTCTGCCCATGGAGACTTCGCCTCCTCTGCTGCTCTCAGCTCCACTCTGAGAGCTGCTGTCCGCTCTGCTTAGATCTTTCCTCCTGCCGGAGCCCCGCTCCTGGTGGTCTCCATGCCTCCCTCCTCCCGTGGGTTGGGCACCGCTCTCTCATTGCACCTGTGCCCCCGCCATCTGGGCCCCCAGCACGTTACATCCAGTGCCTCTCTCTATGTCCCAGTCTTCTCTGTGAGGCCCAAGGGTGGGGCGCTGGCACCACATCTTCCTCACCCCTGCCCAGGACCGGGAGTACTAGTGTCTAGGGCATGTTCGTCTAACTGCATGGAGGGGTGATGGGGAGGAGATCTTTGAAGAGGGAAAAAGGCCAGGCTTTGGGGGAGTAAGAGGTGCCACATTTGGTTGGAGCCAAAGGTCTCTACAGAAGCAGGGTGTCAGGTGCCCCTGGACAGCAGTCTTGTCCTATGACAGTACTCACAGCTGCGAATATTGTGTTTGCAGCAGCTTTGGCTTCTCCCACCTTTCTTCAAGTGAAATACGGGCCCACGGGCATAAGACGGTTCTTCTGTTTGCTATGTGTTTGCTTTGTTACCTCAAGCTGAACTGACTACAAGAACTCAAAAGCAACCCTGGTAGGTTCTGGGCATGAAAAAAAAAAAGGGGAGCATTTGAGTACAGCCAGGGGCCAAGAACAGCCCACACAGTGGTCAGGGCTAAGCTGTTGGCTTCAACTCCATTGTGCTTTCAGATTTGAAAGATAAAAATGCTCTGATTGGACTTGGGAAGACACACAAGAACCCTCGTCTCACCCTAGGGAAACAGCCTCTTTAACTGTGACTCTTCAAGTGTTGGTGAATTTTAGAGCTAATGCCAGTCCTCCAAGCCTAGGATGTGGCAGCCACCATGGAAGAAGGAAGAAAGGGGCTCCCTCTGCATGTGCAGGTCCCTGAATGCTAATCTGATGATGACCCCACCCAAGAAGGAGTAAAAGCTGCAGGATGAGGCTCTGTTCTCTGCCATGTGGGCTTCCAGATGCACTGTGTACTCCAAACAAAGTGCACTGTGTGCTCCACACATCCACAGACTCTTCACAAGAGCTTGTCGGCATCTATGGAGCCTAAGACAGAGACTTGTAGACAGAGACAGGTTGTGTCAGGATCAGAAGCCCAAGGAAAGGGTCTGAGGCAAAAACCAGCTTATATAGGAGAAGCAAGGGCTGGAAATACGTGTTTGGAGCTGACCCCTTGGCTGAATAGCTGAAGAAAGGGAGCCACTGAGGAAATTCAGAAGCTACCACTTATAGAGGACATAGGACCCACGTGGAGAAGCAGCCCCCCAGAGGGGGTCTCCTGCCAGCCTTCAGAGCTTATGGCTGAATGAGCACAGTATGCAGAATAAGCCCCACATAGATACCCACATCCAGGTCTAGCCACCTGGGACTGTGGAATCTGAGGTGGCAAAGAGCACTTCTGCACATGTGAGTAAATGAAGGACCTCATATGGAGAGAAGGTGCTAGATTGTCCAGGTGGGCCTAATGTAGTCACATGAGTCATTAAAATCGGAGACTTTTTCTAGCTGTGATCAGAGGAATAGGTGACTACAGAGGAAGTGTCAGAGAGCCCGTGGCTCTGAGGATTGTGAGAGCGATGAGGACATGGATGTGAAGAGGCTCTGCAAACCAGGAAACAAACAGTCTTCCTAGAGCATTTAGAAAGAGACGCATATTGTAAGGAATAGTTGATGATTAATTGTTTGATCAGTTTTGCATGTCTATATCTATGTTCCTGAATATACACTTCGAAGTTATCAATATGTAATGCAACAACCATTGTTGAGTCCCTGTCACCTTGTCTGTAACTCAGTTTTGATTGTACTATTCTTATGCTACTTTGTGTCTGTTTGCTAATATGTTTTTGTTCTTTTACTTTTAAAATAATAAAAAAAAAAAAAAAGAAAGAAAGAGACGCAGCCTTGTTAGCTCCATGACACCTTGCTGGACTTCTGAAGGAACAGTAAGATAATAAATTTGTATCAGTTTGTACTGATACAAAACGTTTGCAGTAATTTGTACTTTGCTGCTGCAGAAACAGGACCCTAAGGCGAAGGCCCTTTTTGAGCTCAGTCCTCCTCTCCTCGCTGTATTCCTGCCCTGGCCAGCCAGCCCCACCTCCCCGGCCTCTCTGGGCTTCTCTGCTGCTCTGTTCCCTCCATCTCTACCCGGACCGGCTCCTGTTTCCCTTTCTCTGAGCCACTGGCCTCCCCTCCGCCTGAGCTTTCTGTTTAAGGCTATTTCCTCTTTACTCCATGCTCCGAGATGCTGGAGTTACCTACCAAAAACCCAGCTTAGATGAGGAAAGTTCAACACTGGCTTTGGTTTCCTGCTATCTAAGGAAGTACTTCCAGAAATCTCCTAACACGCAATCCATAGCTCCCGTCCTGGCCCTCCTCTCTCCTTCTTCCGCTCTTCCCATGCACCAGCCACACCTGTGTCCTCCTGGTTCTCCCTCTAGGACTTTCCCCTCCTGTCTTCCCAGCTTTGGTCACATGGCCCCCACTGCCTTCGATGCTCTTTCCACTCCACAGCTGCTCTTGGCTTTTTCCAGGGCGTGACAACCTCAATGTACCTGTCTTCTGCTTCTTGCTCTACCCATGGTGCCTGCTAACTTCTCCAGAGACTGGGTATAGACACATTTCCTCCAGAAGTACGGGTAGAGAGGGTGTTCCAGTCAGTTTGTGCTACTTTCACATGTTACGTGGACTGGGGGTTTTAGACAGTAGAAACTTATTTCTCACAGTTCTAGGGGCTGGGAGGTCTGTGATGAGGGTCCAGCACTGGTTGGGTGAGGTGAAGCCCTTCCCCTTGCTTTGCAGACAGCTATATTCTTGCTCTGTCCTCACAGAAAGCAGAGAGTGACGAAGCTCTTGTATTTCTTTTTCTAAGAGCACTGATCCCTTGTGACCTAAATATCTTCCAAAGGCTCCACCTTTACTATCACACTGGGGGTTGGGATTTCAACATATAAATGTGAGGGGAGAAACTTAGTCCGTAGCAGAGCGTGAGTTTCAGCAGCTGAAAGAAAAAGGCGTGGTGGTGGGGACAGCTGAGACTTTCGGCAAATAACACCAGTGGTTACTTTCCACAGCACTTGACAGTTTTCTTTCTTTTAAAAAAATATTTTTAAACTTTTTATACACATGTACTTGCAGTATCTGATGATTACATTCATAGTGGGGTGTTGGTACACGCAGCTTTCTAATCATGTAGGAACCTGTGAACACACTCAAGTCTCTAGTAGCCCATTTTAGCAAGAACCTTTAAATCTAACTGCTGACATTTACTAAGCACCTAGACCGTCGCACAAATCCCAGGAGGCAGGGAAAATGCCAAACGTTTCCCTCCAGCTCAGCTAAAGAAGCAAAAAGGAATCAGGAAAGAAAACAAGAGGTTACAGTTCTCCGCATGAGTTCTCCTCCCTTTCTGGCTCAGACACAAGCACGATTCTCTCCCCTGTCACAGATGAGGCAAGTAGAGGAACCTGCTAAGTTCTTGCGGCCGGGGGATGGCAAAGAGGACACCACAGCCGCAACGAGTTCGATGGCTGGTGCTTTCTCCCCCGTCCCGTGGGCCGATGCTTCCAGCATTTTGTGCCTGGGTGGCAGCTCCCTCCGACCAATCAAAACTAAAGAAGTTCCTCTAATTTTCCCACATGAAAATTGCATTCCTATTCCTGTGCTTGGGCTGAGATGTGTTTCTACTGTTAGGGCCTGAATCGTGTTTGACCCCCCTCTTTAAGTTCAGAGGTTGGAGCCCTAGTCCTCAGTGCTTACGAACATAACCATGTTTGAAGATAAAATTAGAAGATATTAGGAGATAATTTAAAAGAGGTTGTGAAGTTTAAATGAGACCGTTTAACGCAGGTCCAAATCCAGTGAGACTGCTGTCCCTGTGAGAAGAGGACATGCGGGCACACGAGAGACAGCAGGAGCGCGCACACTGGGGGAGGCGACGGCCTCTGCGAACCAGGGGACGAGGCCTCTAGGAGTGCAACCCTGCTGACCCTTGATTGCAGACGTTTTGTCTTCAGAACACTGAGAAAGTACAACTCTGTTGTTTAAGCGCTCTGTTTTTATTCATCTGTGATGTTTTATTGCGGTAGCCTAGAAAACAAATACATTTCCCTTGCCTATGAGGATGGCTAGCAAGAAACAAAGTAAGACAGTAAACTGACAATGTCAGTGATTGTATAGGATGCAGAGCAGCTGAAATCCTCACTCATTCCTGGGGGGGGGTGCACAATGGGGTTGCCAGTTTAGAAGTTTCTCACACAGTTAACTGTGCAGCTTCCATAGGACCCATCAGTCCCACTCCTGGATATTCACCTGACTTAAACGAACTCACGTCCACTCATAACCTTGAACATAAGTGCTCATGGATGTTTTGTTCAAAACTGCTCAAAACAGAAAATAACTCCAAATGTCCTTCCACTGGAAAAAATCCTGTGTTGCAAACTGGGGTCCATCCAGACAATAGAATTTTACTAAACATAAAGAAAACTACTGAGCTGCACAACCATTGAGATGAACCTCAAATGCCTGATGCTAAGTGGAAGAATTTTGCCTCGAAAGGCAATGTTACTTGGTTGATTCCATTTGTATAACACATAGGAAAAGGCCAAAATCACAGGAGCAGGCTGTGGTCAGTGGTTGTGGGGATGAGGGGCAGGGTAGAGTGGCTATAAGAGAAGCAGGATAAAATACATGGTGGTGGAGGGCGTACAGCTGCCTGGGCCGTGAGGGGCTACGTGACAGCACAGCTACAAATATACACCAAAAGGGGTGGACTTCACCGAGTGTAACATTCTTTAAGTGAAGAAAAACAAGGTCATAGCTTAGAAAACATGCACCCCTGCACAGCCAGCGAGGAGCAACTAGTGCCTGTCAGTTTGCATCACCAGTTTTTCCACCAAGAGGGTACTAACCAGGACAGTTCCATTTCACAGATGTGAGGAAAAATACTCCACGGCCTCCTGGAGAGGACCAGCTGGGCCCCAGAGAACGCCAACTGCAGGCCAGGCTGCTCTGCTCAGCCCCTTTTATGTACTCTATCCAGACATGCAGACCCTACCCAGGACCCTGAGGGAGGCATGGAGACAGGAAATGGGAGGCTGGGGACCCCTCGTAACAGTTGCCATGAGGGAGGATGGCAGGCTCAGGGGTCACCAGCTGGGTGCTAAGGTGAGTCTTTATGGACCTAGACAGAATCAAGCTCATACCCCCCACACACACAGTAGCAGCTTTTTGGTGGGGGAACACCTGGTAGAAGCCTCCCACCTCAGTGAAATCCGGCAGTCAGTCACTGTCACAGAGGCTGATTCTCCGACTGTAGTGGCCACCAATAGAGCAGTATTTCTGGAGAACTGGCCTCATGTATTCCCTGATTGGGATCCACATGACCAGAGCCGCCTCTTTCCTCTGGACACAGTGTTTCAAGATGGAAGTTTTACATGCTTTAGGTATGGGGGGGTGGCGAGATACCTGCCGCTGAGAGAAGTGTTTGTTAGACTCAGATCTCAGGAAAGGGATGCAGTCCATGTCGCAGAGGTCACTTGGGAGGCACCAGGGTCAGGCAGGTGGTGGAAGGGAAGGGAAACACAGATAAGAGCCACTAAGGGGACCAAAGGGTGCGTTGAGCCAAGCAGGTGTACGACTGGCTCCTTGGAATTGTTTCCCGAAGCTCTGAGGAAGGAGTTAGTTGTACCTAGCTGTCTTACCTGGGCTTAGAGCAATTAGGACGGGAGAAAGATGGTTTGGAGTAGGAGAATGAAATGAAGGAAGAAGGTTCTGGGCTGTGGGTTTGCTCTGATGGCTCTCTCGTGAGATGTTCCTTGCTGTCTTTGGGAACTAGCAAGCCCTGAGGGGAGTGGTCCATCCACCTTCAACAAGGCCCCAAGGTGTCAAAGCATCAAAAGTACAGGACAAAAGGACATGGTGAAAGCAATAAGCTCAGAACCATGCAGCAGGGCCTCATACTCTGTAGCGTGTCTCAGGAGACACCTCAAGGATAGGATTTGCCATGACACCACCTCCGACATGGGCCAGCCACGTGGCAATGTGGGAGACGCCACCCACAGGGGACGGAAATTTCCGAGAGAGCGAGGGTGTGCAGATGTGTTACGAGGTTCTCCTCCAACCCTTGCTGGGATCTGCTGTGAAGAAGAAACTCACCCAACTGTCCCTCACACCAGCAAGTCTTTTCACAGATCCTGGGTGGCAGGGCCTCCTCATCCTTTTGTGAGGCGGTGTTTGTTATCCGTGTCTTACGTGTGAGAAAACTGGGCTCAGAAATAAAGGGATGGCTGCCAAATAACGGAAAAAAGCCCCCCCGGGGGATGAAGGCAGAGGCGCTGGCAAAGGGCCCAGAGGCACAGGGCTTCCCACAGTTCACAGCCTGCTTGGGGAGACCAGGCACAAGCGCCTGAAAGCTGTAGCGTGACATGTGGGGCAAAGGATAGAGCCCCGGTTGCAAAATAGCAAGACTTGGGTGGGTCAAAGTGGTCTAAAGGGCTGGAGAGAGTGGACATCACTGGTGGTGGTGCCCAGAGCCAGGACACACACTAGCCTGGCCTGAGTGGTCAGGGAGGAGGCTGGAGGGAGATGTTGTCTAAAGAGGCCTGGCCCTGGAGGACTTTGGACATCTAACCAAGGCATTAGAGCTGCATTTATGGGTATGGTAAGGGTTTAATCACCTAATCACTCACTAGCTCAGCAAGCTATTTAACCTCCCTAAACATCAGAGGCCTCATTTATAAAATAAGGTTTAATACCTGGAGTTGATATCCTCAGAATTACTTTCTTTTTTTTTTTTTTTCGGTCTTTTTTGAGACAGGGTCTCACCATGCAGTTCAAGCTGGCCTTGAACTCACTGTGTAGCCCAGGCTGATCTCGAACTCACAACAATCCTCCTGACTCAGCCTTCCAAGTGCTGGGATTACAGGTGTGCGCCATCACACTCAGCTCTCAGAATTACTTTCAAGAATATAGATTAGAGGTGTAGCTCCACAGTACAGCAGCCACCTAGTATGCATAAGGCCCTGGTTACATCCCCAGCATGACAAAAAATAAATACAATAACCATATAAGATATCCAATACCATAACCAGCACAGAGCAGGTCCTCACCATAGTAAATACTCATTGTTCATCAGAAATGATAGTCTCTCTGAGCTTCAAATGTCTCATAAAAACCAAGCAAATGGGCTCAGAGTTAACTTTGCCCTCTGTCTTCTGAGCACAGACTCAGCCCATTCATTGAGCTACTCTGTGCCTGCAGCTTGGGGTGGCCCTGCCAGGCCTGCCTCTTTCTCAGCATTTCCCTGACACACTGTCAGGGCCACACTGCGGGCCAGAAAATTGGTGGGTGGGGCTGCAAAAGGTCATGCAGCCTTGAAGGGACTGGGATTCAGGCTTGTCCAGAGAGAACTGAGGTCTTTCTTCCTGGCCTTCTAAGAGTGGGCCATCCACTGCAATGTATGTGTCAACAGGACTTTCAAGGCACTTTTTGAAGGTAAACAAGTCACTATCACCTCTGCTTGGAGTTTATGAATTACTTTTCCTCTCTGGGAGAGAAAGAGGAAATCTACACTAATTGAGCCTGAAGCAGAGGCTCAAGTTTCTCCGGGTCATTCTTTGCTTGTAGTCGCTCTGGGGATCCTAACCAGGTGCTATTTTAAGAGGTTCTCCCTTCAACAGGATTTGCAGAAACTCCAAACCTCCTGAGAGGTGAGGTTCCAAGGCCGAAGCCACAGCTGACCAGTTTCCCTCCATCTCTCCCCCAGGCACCACATGAGGCCCCCTGCAAGGCCTTAACTACCCGGATCTTATCTCCTCCTGAGGAATTTTCCCACAGGGAGGCAGGAAAGGTCATCTGTGAGCCTGGTCGGGGGGCCCTGGGCAGGCCCACCCCTTTCTGCTTGAGGGGACTAGAGAAGTCCACGCCTGTGTGCTGCTGGGCCTCTGTGTGCTCGGGTGTTCCAGCCCCCCACTCCCAAGGATGGCTGAAAAACCTCCAGGTACACCAGGAGGTTTTATTTACAGTGGCTCCCACTTGACAAGGTTTTGAACTCTTTCAGCCTAGGGATGAGCGCAGAGTCAGGAACCCTGGCTCCCTAAGGCAGGAGGTCTTCAGTGCCACATCTTCACGATGCATGTACCATCCTTACAACCTTTATCACATCTGTGTGCTACCAGTTCTGTCATGCGTGTTACAGTAAATCATTTGTTTCCTGCTTCAACAATTTGAGAAACGCAATTTGGGAGCTGGAAAGGCAAATGGCAAATGAATGTACACGTACTCTACCTAGGAAAGTCACGATGGAAATAAACACAGTGGCTGCTCCTCAGCATGAGACGGAGCAGCATAGAACTCCACACAGTGAGACCCGTGATCTCTCACACATCAGGTGAGGGAAAGAAGCCAGCGCTTGTGATTCCGATGCCCCATATGGGCAAAACCTCTGCTGCTAGGAGTCAGTAGAGGAGGCTTTCAGGAAGGAAACACAGTGACTGGACCAGGACCAGGGCTCTGCAGGCCCACAGAGTTCTGTTTCCCGAATTCACAGTGATAGAATTGTGGTGTTCGCTCAGAGTGCTTGTCCCCCTTTCCAGGTTCCTCAGCCTGTGATAGGTTCACTCAGTTCAATATCCAGTTAATATCAGGTATTATGATAAACGTTAGTGCCCCTGTCAAAGAAAAAAAAAGTTTAAAAATAAGTAGAACTGCAGCAGACAAATTCTGCTGCTTATTCCTTACTCGGTTCTAGCCAGAAACCGTGGTCACTTTAGGGCTTGAGACCAAGGCCTGCTGCCCCGCAGTGAGAAGGTGACCAGGTGCCCACAGGGGTTGCAGCAGGAACCAGGCTTTTTCCTTCTCCCGGTAGGGAAAGCAAGTGACTTTCCGCCGGGTTATTCACAGCTCTGCACAAACACTGGGGAAAACACTGAAGCAGGCGGCCTACTCCCACCTCCAGGTGAAGGATGACAGTGAGATACAGTGGATAACCGGGGGTGGGGGAGGCCCGTGGACGGGTGGCAGGGCGAGGGGGCCGGCAGAGTCCTAGTTGGCCGCCCCCGGGGCAGGGATGAGCCCAGTGCAGCTGCACAGTGGAGGAGCCGGCTTTGGGAACTTCACCCCCAGCCCTGGATTCAGGGGGCGCCAGAGGCCAGATGTTGAAGGCTTTGCGGTTTTACTCGCCTGGATCTTGGATCTGGCCTAGAAAGTGAATCTGTGCACCCACCTTCCCAGGGTAAAGGGGCCTGGTGGAAAGGGCCAGATACCATGCCCCAGATTCTCAGGTTCTGGGGTTCAGTGGCCTCCTCCGCACAGAAGGATCTGGGCCCACGGCCACGCGGGAAAGCCCTGAGCCCAAAGGCTGAGCTGCAATTTCCCGGGCGCCCTCCACCCCTCACTGAGGATGGTTTCGTATTAAGCGTTAATGATTAAATCAGGGTTCTCCATTAACCCTGCGCAGGCCTTTGTCTCCCGGCGGCCTAGGAACCTCCTCCTTTGAAATGCCACATAAAAATGATAAATGCCCTTTTCCTCCCTCCCGGGGTCGGCAGGTCCTGGTTCCCTTTAAAGTCTGAGTGGGCAGCACAGGGCGCGCCTTGTTTAAACACAAAAGCGCAAGGCCGACCTGGGCTGCGCGGGGACAGCGGGGCGGACCCTATAGACAAGCGCGGCAGCTGCAGGGCAAGGAGTGCGGGGGGCGGGGCGCGGGCCCGGAGTCAGGGCTGCTGTGTCCAGCGGTGCTGCCTTCCGCACAAGGGGATGTGCGGCGGGCCGCAGACGATGTGAAGATCCGTCCCTTTACCATGGGTCAGCCTTGCAGCGCTAGTGGCCACATGATATCACCCAGGAGGATGCTGGATGCGCTTGTAAATCAGCGCTGACGGAAAAAGGGCATGGGCATTGGTGCGCTGCGGCCGGCACCACTCAGGGCAGTGTAGTCTAGGCATCCACAGCTTTTACATCACTCGGGCGCGTGGGATTGGACTCTGCACTTTGATGAGACCCCCAGGTGACCCGAACACCCCCGAATTGGAGAAGCCTGAACTGCTACTACTACAGCTGGCGGTAGAAGTGCTGGCTGATTTGTACCGAATGCTCGTCGAGTCCTTGTTCACCTGCCCTGTGTAATCCTTACAGCGCTCCAGTGAACCATTTAGCTCAAGAACAGGTTGAGGTCAGGGCGGTTTGGTGCCTTTCCTGAGGTCAGAGAGGTTTAGAAGCCCAGGTTGCAAAAGGTTCATACACAGGGCACCCACGCAGAAATCTTCTCCAAGGTAGCTGTGGGGTTTACTTCAAGTTGAGGAGTTGGGGAATCACCACCACCGGCAGAATCCGAGGACAAATCCTGGAGCCTGAACATGTACCTTGCTAAGCTGAATCAGCATGAAGTGTACATGGCCAGAGAAAGACATGCTGCGCCGACCTCCCCAGCCCCACCCCCTCCAGTCTCCCACTCCAGCACAGAAACATCTTGGCACCCTGAAGGGGTTAATTTAGGGCTCAGTTGCTCCATAAATCTGTGTTTATCTGCCGAAAAGTAAGCTATTTAGATTTCTGATTTACAGTCCTCGGTTTTCATAAAAGTCAGTCATTCCCAGTAAAAGAATGTGGGTTAGATTTATAGGATCTGCATTAGTCTTTAAAGCCCAAAGCAGCTCTATGACTCACCCTTCATAATGTTTTTGCTCTAGTCCAGAGATACTCATGTGCAAAGAGAAAGATTCAGAGCCCTGCTCTGAAAAATAAGACTTTCGGGGGGGGGGGGGACTAATTATAATGGCGTCAATTGTACTACGCTTGTAAACTTGCCGTCCGTGGGGCCCCCTGGAGCCTGTTTTCCAGGGGTTTTATTCCACCATAAAATGTGCTCTGGTTTGTAGTTGGCATATAAGACCTCCACTAGTATGAGCAAATGTTTTTTTCCTACCAAATTATTAGAAATAAACAGCCCACCAGTGGAAAGGCAGAAAAATTATAAGCAAGGAAAATAAATCTTGGAATGTTTGCATTTAGTGGCTTTCATAAAATGAGCGACTGAGCTGAACAGTTCAGCTGGCTAAATGGAACCAGCCTGGTATTTTTATTTTAATTTCAGTGTGTGTTTTGCCAGTGTGAAATGGGGTCAGTGCAAGACACCATGGAAAAAGGCTTTGATGTGTCCTTGAAAAATATTTTGCTCTGTGACTTCACAGTGTTTAGTGTCTTTCTTCCCCTCCCACCCCAGCTTCCAGCTTGACAAACTGCATGTCTAACCCATGACCATCACACATAATAAAATATAGCCATCAACAGTAATCCTCTTTCCAACTCCTTCCCCTCCCCCAGCAAAGTCTGAATTCAAGGCAGAATGTCTTACAGTGTAAAGTTGAAATGCTGATCAAGATAACAGAATACGATTAAAGAGGTCGCAGGGAACCAACCTTTTAAACTTTCTGCAAAGGGAAGCCAAGAGGAGGAGAGGGAATGATGGGCTGGTGGCCAGTGCAAATAGCACTGGGCTGGGGGTAAAGTTTGCCAGTGGGTGGAGAAATGGAGAAATGAAGAAGGATGGTAGAACTTGATGGTCCCGGAATTCAAGCGAGTTCTCCTTTCCACATGTATGAGAAAGAAAAATGTGATTAGACTTTAGGGAGTCTTGCAGAACTTAGGCTTTAACTCTGCCTCAATGTGGATCAAGGAAAAGACCTTAGAATTTTTGGTCAGGGTCAGAAAGCGCTTGGTGCAGACACAGTGTGTTGCCCAAGGCCCCTACAATGCATTGATCCGATGAATGCAACTTGCGCTTGACAGTTGAGGGAATTGTTTTCAAAATAAAGAAGTGGTACACATAGAAGGGGCTCAAACCCATGCATGGCTCATTTTTGTTTCAGTGTAGCTGGGATAAAACCTCCTGCTGGGCCCCATCCTTCTCTCACCCTCACCTTCACTAAAGTGAAGGTCAGAGCTTTGCTGTGTTCAGGGCACTGTGGTAGATACATCTCAGTGAGGAAAAATGTGGTCCTTGCCCCCGCTGGGTCCGAGGGACAAAGATGATGTGGGCAGTCTACTACAGCAGGCTGTGTAGAAAGTGATAAAGACGATGCAGAGAGACAGCTTGTATGGCTATGGAAACCAAGGGAAGCATCAGGAAGTGATGTTTCCACACCTCAAGAAGCAGAAGAACAAGGAGAAAGAAGAATGCGTGAATGAAAACATTTGGAAGTACGTGTTTGCTTGTTGGAAAGAGGGAGAAGCTTGTTGTGGGTTCTTCATGGAACATGTGAGGAGTCCACAGGCCAGGATGGGCAATCTGGGCCGGGCTGATTTATAATTCTTGGTTCCTTAAACTGATATACAGTCTTCTGATCCTTGCTGAGAAAGCTAGACTTAACGCTGCCAGCGCTGGGGCTTTTCCCTGACTTGCTGGAAGGTTGAGTGCCCTTATCTGTGGTCCTGGGTTGATGCTCACCCTCCTCCCCATCAATCACAGCACTTTTCAGTTTATTGCACAGTGTCAAGTTTGTCTTCCTTGTGGGACTGTGACATGAGCCCCCGAGAGTGTTGCTAATTGTGATAATACCAGTCCCTGACGCCATGCGGGAGCATGATAGATATTCAACAAGTATCACATGCAGAATTAATGGAACTTTCGATATTGCCATGAGTATGCACTGGAGACTTGTTTCAGGGAACAGAGAGCTTGGAGTGGGCTTCAGAGAACTTGGGCTCTGGGTTTGAGGGGACACTAGGGTAGGCAGAGTCAGGAAGCAGAGATGCACTGGTGTTGACTAGCAGCAGGGGCTGTGGGCTGCAGGAAAGAGAAGCAATGTGAATGCCAAAGGCTAGGTCCTTCAGAGCCAGAGGGAGTGGGGAAGGTGAGTGCGGTACAGTGCCAGCATCACAGATGAAGGTAGAAGGCAGCAGAGTAGTTTGGAGGTGATGATGACAGGGTATGAAGGGGAGAGGGAGGGAGAAAAAGAGGGAGTTTGCTCAGTTTGGGATATGCTGCCTTGGAAATATGCTATCACTTCTAGAAGACAATTGACAGCAGGCCAGTAGAAATTTAGCACAGAAATGTCTGGACTAGGCCAAGATCAGAGCCTGGGAGATTGCTTGTTTTGGGGAGATGGCACAGCAGACATTAAGTCTGAGATTCCCTCTCCTATGATCACCATCTGCTCTACCTCTTTTAGTTGAAATCACTTTGGACTCACGGTGGGCCAGCCAGTTTTTCTCTGACCTTGTTTAGATTTAACACCCCATAAACTGGAGGCCTCTCTAGGAGTTTGAAGGGTAGCCCCCTCCAGAACATTGGGAAATAGCGTGGTTGGCAGGAACCTTGAACCTTGTGTCACATTGTAATAAGTGCCGTTGAACAATGAACTCCAGGCCCCATGTGTTAGCTGTTTTGCAATACCACACATTATCTGCCATGAGTGGTTCTGAAAGCAAGTATTTTCTACCCATAAATTGGAGCTGGCTCGGGGGGATCCCTGATATAGGGATAAAGTTGGTATAGAGGGCCCAACTTTCACATCCAAGTGGCGAAGAAGTAGAAATGCAACTAAGGGCAGAAGTGACAATGAGGAGGAAATAAAGGGCCAGGATGGAAGGAAGTGCAGAAAGTGGAAGTTATGAACTGCAAGAGATAGGCCTGAACTTCAGCCTGGACAGTCAGGCACTTCTGGAGAGTCTAAATGTGAAAATCCAGACCAAGGGGTGAGGGATAAGGCTCTGCCTAGGAGTCCTGTAGAATTCAGTAGGGGCTTCTACACTGAAAGCCAGCCAGGAAGAGCTGCTGTCCCTGCGAGGTGGGCAGCAAGGGAGTGAAGGGCCCTGATAAAGAGTCCCACATAACCTAGAAGATAAAATAGAGGCTTCTTTTAAGGCCAACTCTAGGCCGGCAGCTGCCTCCTAACGTTCTGCTCAGGCTGCATCTCCAGAGCATAACTAACTGCACCGTGCCTGCCACTTTCGGGAGCAGTTCTGGGAGACCTATTGTGTGAGTGTCTTTTCAAGATGTGATTAAAACTACAATGAATGCTGCTGCTGTGTGCCACCCAATGGAAAGGTCAGCACAGGAAAACACTACAATGGGTTTTCATCCGCTGTATTCACCGAATACGGCTCCATGTGACCCTTGGGTTTGGTCAAAGTCGATGGCCATGACAGGTAAATGTTTTTAATTGATTCTGAACATACAGGCAGCCATGACAGCTCAATTAAGGAAATGAAAGAAGACTTCCAGAGCTGCTTCAGAAAGTGGGAAGATGATGAGGTATGTATGTTTGCAGCATGAGGGAGTATTTTGAGAGGTATTAATGGCAAAATGTCTTTTACTGTAGTCATTTTTTTAAAATTTAAGCATTAACTATACTTTTAGATGATACTGCATAATACTAAGAAGGGCATGTGTGTGTGTGTGTGTGTGTGTGTGTGTGTGTGTGTGAAAATATAGATGCCATGAAACTTAACATTTGAGCTGTTATAAAGTTAGGATTCAGTCATGTTTGTGGCCTTTGCAGTGATGTACAAACATCTCTATAATCTAGTTCCAGAACATTTTTATCACCTCCCCCAAAAAAGTGTATCTATTGAGCAACCATTTCTCATTTTCACCGCTTCATAACCCTACTTAGTAACAAATCTACTTCCTGGTTCTTTGTATTTGCCTCTTCTGGACATTTCATATTAGTGGAATCATATGATATATAGCCGTTCCTGGCTGGCTTTTTAAATTTAGTATAATTTTTCAAGATTCATCTATATTGTACCATGTATTAGGGCTTTATTATTTTTTCCTTTTTTTCCTACCAAGTAGTATCCACTATATGGGTATATCATTTTGTTTATCCATTTACCAGTGGATAAATATTTAAACTCTATACTTTTTGGCTATTGTGAATAATTCTATAATGAACATTCATGTACAAATTTTTATTTGAACACTTGTTTTCAATTATTTGGGATCTAAACAGGTAGGAATGGAAATGCTGAGTCACTTGTTAATTCTATATTTAACTTATTAGGGAGCTGCAGATCTGTGTTTTATAGCAGAAACACCACTGTACACTCACATTAGGCTTCTGCGTCTTCCACGTCCTCACCAGCACTTGTTATTTTCCTTTGGTTTTGGTCATTGCCAATCTAGCTTGTGTGAAGAGGGGCGTCATTGTGTATTGATTTACATTTCCTAAGGATCTCTTCATGTACTTCTTGACTATTTGTCTATCTTGTTTGGAGAAATGCCTATTCAAGTCTTTATTTATTACTTGGGCTGTCTCTTTGTTGTTGACTTGTAAAGGCTCTCTATAGTGCTATGAAAAATATGACGTAAATATTTTCTTTTATCCTGTAAGTTTTCTACTCACTTTTTGTTTGTTTGTTTGTATTTTGAGACAGGGTTTCACTCTGTAATCGGGGCTGGCCTTGAACTCATTATGTAGCCCAGGCTGGCTTCCACCTCATGTACATCCTCCTGCCTCAGCCTCACAAGTGCTGAGATTACAGCCAGGTGCCACTACGCCCACCTCCCTATGCACATTTTTACTAGACAGAAAAAAGTTTTTTGATAGAAAAATGTTTTAATTTTATAAAATCCAATACAACAATGTTTTTCTTTTGTTGATTTTCTGTGTCATATCTAGGAGTCCATTGATAAGGCCAAGGTCATGAATCCTTATCTCTATGTTGTGTTCTAAGAGCTTTAACTGTTCTATTTAGGTCCAGTAGGAACTTTTACAGAGATGTGTGTGGGTTTAAAGGCAAGCGACCATGACTAGTGCAGTGCCAAGGGCTGGGCAGGCAGGGAAGCTGCCACCTCCCCGGGGCTGAGGAGCACAAAGTGCAAACAGAGCTGCAGCTGTACAGAAAGGACTGGCCACGCGGCACATGTCCTTCAGTACAGGGACACACCTAACCCACAGGGCCCTAGTGAAGAGGCAGCCAAGGACTTTTCTCTGCTCTGACTCTTCACTGGTGTCTTGCTCCCCCACTGGCCAAATCAAAGAGCAAGAGGGCTGGCAGATGCAGTCGGCCATTCAGGTCAGTCTCTCAGGCCACTGAACAGAGGAATAAGGACAGAACAGGTCTGGAGATAAAATCATCAGGATGACAGCCCACAGAGATGTGTAAGTCCTAATCCTGATACCCTGTGGACGTACGGCAGAAAGGACTTTGTAGATCTTGCAGATCTTGAGACAGGGAGAGTATTCTGTATTATCCAGGCAGGCTCAGTGTAATCACAAGAGTCCTTGTAAAGAAAAAGCAGGAGGGTCATTGAACAGAGTAAAAGATTTAGAGATGCTTAGCTACTAGTTTTGAAGATGGAAGAAGAGACGATAAACCAAAGAGGTGATGTCTACAACCTGGAAAAAGAGTAGGAAGTACATTCTCCCCTAAAACCTCCAGAAGAAATGTGGCTCTGATGACTTTACTTGGTCTCAGGGAGACCTACAAAGAGCACAATAATAAATCTGTGTTGTTTTCAGCCGCTATACTAAGTTAGTGGTCATCTGTCATAGCAACAAAAAGATGCTTCCACAGGAGGGGCAAATGGAGCTTTCCTCTGCTGGGACCTGGATTACCGGTGTGGAAAGAACTCCAGGTTATCACATTTATTCTCACGAGATCAAATTTCATGAGTCCCTGGTTTATTTCTCAAGAGGAGAAGATGATATAACTGTGCTTGGCGGTTATAGCTCGTGTGTTTAATCAGAGAAGTTGAATCACTCTGGTGGAGAAACAGGACTTTCTTATAGAGAGTGAGCCATACACCATCCTGAAGGCTGGCGGGAAATCCTATGCAGGGCGCCTGCCTATCGTATTGAGTCTGAAGTCAGTTGAACCCAGCCATTCCACCAGTGAAGAGGGAAAATGGCCTGAACGGAAGAGCAAGGCTAAACTAGGACTATAGTGCCACGAGGACGATGGGGAGCCCAAGCTGGCCTCCCCATCCAACTCTGATGACATGGATGATCTGCTGAAGAAGTGATGCCCTTTGCCACAGGAACACACACCACCTGGCCCAGGAATTGGAGGAGGTGGAAGAGGTGCTCACACTGCCCTGGGCCAGCAAAGTAAGGCAGCAGAAAACCAGTGCACGCATGAGCCGTACCACTGCTATGGTTTAGGTCTAGAATGCTCCTCCAAATCTCAGGTGTTCAGGGGACAGAGCTTTTGGAAGTGATTGGAGCATGGGGTCCCCTGTGTGCATCCATGGATTCATCCGCTAATGACTTTGGTAGCTGACTGTGCTGTTAGAGGGCAGGGCCCAGGAGGCAGGTCGCTGGGGGCGTGGTGTCAAAGGGTGCGTTTCCCTCCCAGTGCCTCCCTTTGCTCCCACTTTCCATCCCTCCCGATGTGAGCAGTTTTACTCCCTATCCCTGTACCATGCTGTTTCTGTCTTGGAGCCAGGCCACCACTGACTGAAAGTGTGAGTCAAAATAAACCTCTCCTCCTTTAAACTGTGGGTGCCGAGGATTGTGTCCCGGTGGTGAGAAATACCTTGTGACTAAGGCACCAATGTTTAGAGCACAAAGTGGGCACAAACCACTTGCATCTTCCTGAAGCTACCACAGATAGCTCTTGTGCCCAAGCCTAACTTAGAACCTTAAAAGAAAGGAAATTCTGGAGATCATGATTCCAGACTATCTAGGTTGATATGTTTCAAAATTAATGAGTGGAAAGTCAACAATCTTTGTTAAATGCTTACTATGGGCCAGAGTCTCCAGCTTTACTCCCTCATTTAACTCAACCACCTTGTCAATTACCTCTATTTCACCCACAAGGAAACTGAAGCTTGGAGAGGTAAAATGCTATACTAAGCCGAACAGCTACTGTGGAATGAATACAGGAGATGCCATCATTATTCACTGGAGAAATATAAATCAGAGCCATAATGAAATACTTTTTATCACTAGGATTGTGCAGTGGTTGATTGATTGTATCAACTTGAGAAGTTTAGAAACTTATCTAAGTCTGCTCAGCAATTCGACACCCTAGGATGTAGAAGACCCACCCTACCATGGCTCGTCACCTGGATGGTATAAAGGGGAACTGAGGAAGGATGGATCTGCTTGTCTTCTTCAGAGGAGTTCCTTCAGCTTGGACATCATCTCCTGGCCTCCAGTACAGACTCTTCAGCTTCCATCATAGACTCTTCAACCTTCTGATGCAGGCTCTTTGGCTTCCACCACAGATCCTTCAGCCTTCTGGTGTAGATGACTCTTTAGCCTGCAGTCACAGACCCATTGGCCCCCTGATGCAGACTTGCGTGGGACTCTGTAATAAGCTCCAGACTCTGGACTAAAACCTTTGGTCACCAGTATGCAGACACCCTCTGCACTCCTGCTCCTCCAATTCTAGCTGACCACTGTAAACCAATCTTGTAATTTCTCATACATTTGTATATCTTGTGTTATATCTGTTTCTGTGGTAAACACTGACTAACACAGGTTCTTATCATAGAACAGATGGAAAATAACAGAGGTTGTCAAGGATGTGGAGAAATTATAACCTTTATACATTGCTGATGGGAATGCAAAATGGTGCAGCTCAATTTGGAAAACAACCTGGCAGTTCCTCAACATGCTATGCGTAGTGTTGTCCTATGGTCCAGCAACTCCATACACAGGTGTATATACAAGAGAAACAAAAGCACATATCCATACAAACAGTTGTACATAAATGTCCATAGCAGCCTTATTCGTAACTGGCTTATTCATAATTGGCCCAAACTGAAAACAACCCCAATACTTACCAAGAGATTAACTAAAAAGTAAAAGGTGCTCTATGTATATAATGAAATATTATTCAGCCATAAAAAAGAAATGGTGTACTGGAATATGGTGCATCATGGCTGAACCTTAAAAATGCTATGCTAAATGAAAGAAGTCAGACACAGGTGGCAACATACTGTGTGATTCTGCTGAAATGAAAGGCACAGTATAAGCAAATCCACAGAGAAAGAGCATAGACTACTGGGTTATTTAGAGCTGGGGTGGGGCTTGAGGGTAAGTCAGGAGTGACTTCTAATGGATACATAGTTTCTCCTGGGGTGTTTTTAACACTGTACTAACTGTTGTGATAGACACACACCTCTATGGATGCCGTAGACAGCATAGGTTCGTGGCATATCTCAAAAAGTTGTTTTAAAAGTCATGCTTCAGTAAAGGGAAAGCACAGACTACAGCAAAGGTTTCTGAGATTCCAAAGCCAAGCTGCCCGCTCAGTAAGGAGCAGACTCCCAAGGTCACTGGGCAAAAGAACCACCTAGGGAGCTCGTTAACTACATGGACTCCCTTCCTTTCTTGATCCTGGGTGAGGATCCGGAGTCTGTGTGCTTCGTGAACTCCCCAGGTAAGTCAGGTCCAGGTTGTCTGAGACACACCTGGAAAAACACTGCCCCATTTTGCATAGGACTTGTGCCTCTCAGAACCAATGAATGGCATCTTAAAAGCCAATGAGACTAGAGAAAGTAATTTTTGAAGGTTAATTTTTCTATGGAAAGCAAATTTTCTTTTCCTTTTCAGAGGTGAGGTAGAGGGAAAAGAGAAAGAGTTAGGAGAGACGGTAAGAGGTCATGAACTAGGAGGTCTGTTGAAGGGTGCTGCAGAAAGGGCTGGGCCAGAGAGGCGTCTGGAGGAGGGGGCCCTCAGCAGAAGAGGAATTCAAAAGGTTTGTGGAAATTACTCCAAAGAGGGGACAGAACAAATACACCCACTCTACCTGAGTGTACCACCTGCTTGGAGCTTCCGAGATGCCTTACTTCATTCTCAAGTGCAACCCTTGAGAAAGAGAATTTCATTTTATATCATCAGTTCTCTGGGGCTCCTTTTTGAAGAACTAATCTGAACAAGACTGGAACGCACCCAGCAGTGGAGGTTAAATTTCAATCTTTTTGTGCTGTTATATCTTTGTTCCTTTTACCTTCTCCTTGAAGTTGAAATGATTGATGCTTAAGTAACTTCGGCTATTGAGTAATGTTTACTCAGACTGCAGGGGAACAAGACAGGGCTTTAAAATAAGGTGGAAATTTTTCCTTTGAATGGAACTAGTTGAACCTTTGAAAGTTAAGTGTATTCCCAATTGTGTAGTATAATAAAGATGGAAGAGGCCAGCAGGCAAAAGTTCTCCCACAAATGATCAATGTACGCTGGCTAAGTGGAACTCAAACAGGCTCATGAAGCCACCTGAGCTGAAGGCCCTGGATATAAATATTGACTGAGCCTTGAATTGTTTTGAGAGTATTTTATATCATTTAGTGATCTTTTCAACCCAGGAACTGGAGGGCTTGGTAAATAAGCTTCTAAAGCTGTGAAGAAAGAGTCAAGTCATGTTCCTGTATTCCAAATTCTCTAGATCATGCCAGCCACCTCCTCAGAGCTCAGTGAGGTCTGGCAAAGAAAAGCAAGCCACCCCTGCACACCTGTGCTGACGATCCTTCCCCCCCCACCCCGCCCTGAAGGGGCCCCAGGGTGCTATTCATTCAATTTCTTTTGTGTGTGGGCTTTTCTCTTATTGATAAGTTGAAGTTACCCGTGTCATAATAGTGGCCACTGGGCCAGAGACCAACCCAGAGCACATCCAAAGACTTTCATGGCACAGTCACATTTGATGTTAAAATCTAAATCTACCTAAGCAACATCAGGGGAGAGTAGTGACCTCTTTCTCTCCATTTTGGTTGGCCATCCTAGGGACTGAGTTGCTAACCTTTGCAGCTGTGGGCTGAAGATGAAGTGTGGGAATTCTACTCTCTTGGGAAATAAGGGGGAATGAGATTTTCTGCAGTCTTGGGTGATGGGCCATCGACAAGCCTTTGTGTAGTACTGGTAAGGC
Organism: Dinomys branickii; assembly: GCA_004027595.1. Lineage (NCBI taxonomy): Eukaryota > Metazoa > Chordata > Mammalia > Rodentia > Dinomyidae > Dinomys > Dinomys branickii. Next base: position 160,608 of record PVLD010001704.1, on the reverse strand, counting down.
TTGTACCCAGGTGTCCCCCCAAAGCTTCATGCACACCTCATGCAGTCATAGGTGGAGCTTTTCATAGGTAAGGAGCTTTGCAGATATTTTCAGGTGTGTGATGCTGGGATCAAGGATGCAAGGCTAGGATTAAGAGAATGAGTGCCTTCTGTCCTAAGGGTGAGTAGCCTGGATAAAGCATATGGGACAGCAAGAGTGTCCTTGCTTGTCACTGATCGCTTGTTGCTTATTGTTGTTCATCTTGTCTTCTGCTCTAGAATGCCCCTCTGCCCTGCCACGCTACCTTAGACCTAGTCCATTATGGGCTGAAACCTCTACAAACTGTGAGCTAAATAAGGCTTTTTTCCTGTAACTTTGGATGTTGGATATTTTGTCTCAGCAAGAAGAAGAGTAACTAAAACAAGCACCATAAAGAAACTACCTTTTTGTCCTCTGGCTGGTGTGGGAAACGGAAGGAAGAGCTGAGAGTTTTCTTGACTCTTCCACCCACCATGTTTTGGTCCTTCATCTTCCAGGTGAAGAAAGTATCATCCTTTACTGAGCAGACCATCACCCAACTGCCACCTAGTTCCACTAGACTGTGACCAGCTGTGGGTCAGACCCAGTGTAAAAGGGAGGGAAGGATGGGCCAGAGTGTCCAGCATTTCCAAACGGGGTCTCAGTGCTGGTGCCCCAGGACAGGGCTGAATTGTTTTGAGAGTATCTTATATACCAAAAAATACCTACTTCCTAATCCCCACAGCCTGTAAAAGTGATCTTCTGTGGGGAAAAGGATGTGGTAGATGGGATTGTTAAGAATCTTTGGATGAGAGATTATCCTTGTGAGCACAATGTAATCACTGCATTCCTCAAAAAAGGAGACAGAGGTACTTAAGTTAGAGACAGAAAGAAATGTGGTACAGATGCAGAGGTCAATGTGACTCAAGGAAGGGACCCATAAGCCAAGGAATGCAAGCAGCAGATGCCACCCCAGCACCTCCCAAAGAAATACAGCCCTGGGGATGGCTTGACTTTAAGATTTCTGATTTTCAGAACTATGGGGTGACATGTTTGTGTTGTCTCCAGCCACAATGTTTGTACTGACTTAGCAGTAGAAAATTAATACCCAGAGTAAAATAAGGTCCCTGACATGGAAGTTTTCTGAAAAAGAAAGTGTGTCACTGATGAAGCTAGAAGTGTCAGGGTTTCTCAGACGCCTCCCTATTCACTCTGCAACCCCTGAGCGATGAAACTTTCAAAGAGTTGAATGCTAAGAACGACCTCTCCGGTCTTCACTGAAGCCTGTACCCCTCCCCAGCACAGGGGAATAATGGGGAAGGACAGAAGCACCGGTCCATAATCTTTCTTCTGCCTCTGAGCCTTCAGTCTTGGCTGGTCCTTCTCAACACTGGTGTCACCACCTTAAAATCACCTGGAGAACATTAAATACCTTTGAGTGCCTGGCCCCAACCCCAGTGATTTAGATCTGCTTGGCAAATAGTGTGACCCAGGTCTCAGCATTTTGCAACAATTCCAGGAGCATCCAACGTGCAGCCACAGTTGGGAGCAGCTGGCCAGGAGGGTGCTGGCACTGGCCTGTGGGAGCCAGCTCTCCTCACTGGTGGTTTCACTGGTGTCTAATCTCTTCCTGGTCCTGTAGTCTGACCGTCCAAGCCAGCCTGGCCCACTGAGCTGGCTCCTCCCAGACAGACAGATTCAACCATAATTTAATTCTAAACTTTTCCTTTTTATTATTTTCAAATGCTCAAGGCCCTGAAGGTGATGAGGGATTATTCTCATGCTGTGACCTGCAGATCAGCCCAGGTGACAGTATTCCTACACATTCCCTGCAGGTGAATCATGTCAGCAGTAGGCCAGGTCTGCATCTCTCTCTCTCTCCCTCAGTCTCTCTAACTCTCTTATTATTCTGTGGCTACTGTTCTAAGTGTGGGACTAGCGACTGTGCAGCTTTCCTTCTGGAAAGAAACCCAGATAATCATGGCTTATGTCGATGCCAACAGGCCTGGGCGCATGACTCCACCTGTGCCAGCTGCCTCCCCCATGAAACACACGCAGCTTGTTGCAGCATGAACCGCAGCTGCCGGGGCGGCATGAGCTCACCTGCATTCCTGGGTGGCTTTGTTACGCCTGACACCGTGGTGTGCCTGACAGTGACTGAGCTCTTTCTGGCAGGCCTCCCAGGACTAAGCTGAAGGCTGGCTCAGAACCTGGGGAGAATTCCTGCTTTTGCTTTGGTCCTGTCCTCTGTGACCAGGGAACAGAAGGGTCCACCCTCAGTCTCATTGCCCCAGGCAGTAGTCCTCAGTCCAGAAAACCTCAGGGTCTCTCACATGTGATTGATGAGCTGGAGAAACCTGAGTCAGTGGGTGGGGCCCTGCATTTGTAAAGAGCCTGCAGGTGATGCTGAGGCTGCTGGATCCTGGACAACTCCTGGAATAACAAGGCCTGGGGGGTTCCAGCAGGCCTGACCTAGGTCCAGCTGGGGCCTTCACGGGGGCATCCCCAGTGTATGGACAGAGATGAAGCTGCAGAAAGCAAGCTGGGGTACACCAGAGGACAGCTCTGTGCTGGCACCCTTCATGGCTGTGACTGACAAAGAGGGATGATTTTGTTCAAAACCTCACCTATCAGAAGAGGCCTCCTTCCTCCCTTCCCTGCCTTGTACTTTCTACTCTACAGGCAGAAACCACGAATATCCACTGTTGACACATTTTGTAGCCCCCTGGGCCAGAAGAGGCTGCCCCAGTTTCTCAGGGCAGCACGCAGGGCCCATTCCTCTGATCACAGCGCACCTCTGACCTCCTGCCCAGCACCGCAGTCCCTGCCTCCTAATCCTCCACCCTCCTCCAGACCAGCAGCCGAGATGCTCCTGGCCTTTCAGAGGCCCAGCCCAATAGTCACATCCTGTGTCCCCCATCCTCAGGCCTCTTTACACTGCACAGTTCCTGCTCCAGGGCTTTCCTTATTGTTGCATAATTATCTCCCACACTGGTCTCTGAGCACCTCAAAAATAGCACCTTCCAGGCATTCAGTCAGTGCCTGTTTAAAATATAAATTCAGTGAAGGTCTGACCATTTTGTCTTCACCCTATGAACATATTGGATGCAAATTTAACAATATACGAAAGTGCTCCATGCTCAGAGCCAAAGGAAACACACAAGACCCTTTTGGATGGTGAAAAGCAGGTAGAGCATTACCCTTCTGAAACAGAAGGGAGAGAGGAAGTTCCCGCTCACACTCAAGTGCTCCCCTTCACCTTCCCTGAAGAAGAAAATGAGAGCAGTGCTGGATGCCCTGTGCTTGGCGTCCTTGCTTGGTTCTGATTGTGCACCTAGCAGGTGAGTGCCAACCTGAGCACCAAAGATCCCTTTGGCAAAGAAGTTTATGCCCACAGCTAGGTTCCATAGGAGGCCTCAGCACTTTGGTGATCACTGGACAGACCTGTGCTTTTCTCCATCTCTTGATGGGTTTCTTAACACTTTGTGGCCCTTGAGCACTTGCTTTTGGGGAACCCACTCCCTGTTCTATCAAACACATTAAAATCCATCCTGGGTGACCTGCGAGCACATTTTTAGATAATTGAAACCAAGTGATGTTTGTGTTCGAGACAGTCTACTGGGTTTCAGAGACAAATTCTAAGTGTGTTCATTGTAGTCTCGGTTTTTCACTCCCTGCCTCTGAGGGGAAGCCCCTCCATCCTCCTGGAGGGCCTGGGGTCTTGCAGTCAGCCTGGGCAGATCTTTCTGGCAGCAGAAGAGGTGACATGGGAATAGGGAGACAGTTTTCTCTTTTCTCCAGTGGTTTCTTAGACAGGCATCCATCATGACCTCTCTTTTCCATCTTCAAGACTCTTCCTCCAACTTTCCTCCTCTCTGGGAGAACAGGAAATAAGTTCACTTTACAGGAGAGTCACTTACCTAAGGCCAGAAACTCCCAGAGAGCTCTAGCTTTGAGCCACCAGAAAGTCATGAGGACCTCAAAATGCATGTAAGGTTTTGTACTTTTCCTGCAGGTGTACAGCAAAGTTCTGTCTTGCTTATATCTTACAACCCCAAAGTCCTTCTAAGGAAGCGCTGACTTGTGCACTGCCCAGGGGCCCAGGGTGGCTCTTATCCAGGATTTGTCCCAGCTCTTCTCTCTCTGGATGTCCTTCCCTGTTGGAAGTTCTGTCCTAGCAGCGTGAGGGATGGGTCACTTCAGCCCCAGGTGCCTGAATGCCTGGCCCCTGCCCGCCAGATGCTCTTGGAAACACACCTGCAGCCAGCAGCCTCCTGACCTGGGCTGGGCCCAGCAGGTGTAGGCTCCTGCAGCTGCCACCACTCCACATTCCTGTGCAACTCGCCTCGGGCCTGGCCCAGACTCGCAGCCACCCCAGCCAGCTCCTGCTGCACAAGCTGAGGCAGGAGAACTGCTGGGCCAGGCCTCTCCCTCTCCTTGGCTGGGTCTAATTGCTGCCTGGATGTGAGCGTCAGGAGAGACCAAGAGGAGCATGTTAACAGGCTGAGCGGCTCCTGCTAGGAATTCTTGGCAGTCGGTTCTCTTGTGCCCAATGAGCAAGCAAGCATGAGGCTGAGCCACGGAGACAGTGTAGGGAGGAGAGCTAATTAAGCCGTAAGCTGTCCCAGAGCCCAGCTCATTTGTAATTATGCTCTCTGATCTCAGACTCTCCTCCGGCACTCTGGGAGAGCTGGGAAAAAAAAGGGGGGCGGATGATTGAGAAGTTGATCAGGGCTTTTAGAAAGGATTTTCATGAAACTGACATTTATACCATTCTTGGAGGACCTGGCTCCCTGAAAAGAACCATAAACCATGCCTAATTCTGCCACGTGATCTCAGGAGCTCCAATCAGCTGACCCCAAGGGGGTGGGGGTGGGGACTGACTGTTCTACATAGATCAAAGGACTCCCTGTGTGTGTGTCGTGATTTGGGTAGGTCCTTTTGCTGCTGCCCACTGCAATACCTCCCTGACAAAGCTTGTTAATGCTGGGACGGAGCAGCATCTCAGCCCTCTGTTTGCATTGACATTGCAAAATTCCAAGCATTGAGCTTTGCCATAAGAAACACTAGTGGGAAGGAGTATGTTCCAAAATGCAGGCTAGGATCTAATTGCCGTGTCTCTAACCTGCATTTTTATAGTCAACAAATCAAAACGTGACATTTTTAGACCTGGTTGTTCAAATGGATAACCTGAGGGCCAGGAAGGATTCATGACCTGGTCAGGGGCCCACTACAAATGTGGCACAGTGGGGCCAACAGCCCAGTCCTCTGCCCTCAGATACAGTAGATGGTGCGGTCTCTGTTTTTTATTGTTTTGTTTTGTTTTTGTGGTACTGGGGATCAAACTCAGGACCTCGTACTTGCCAGGCAGGCGCTTATTCCACTGAACTATATCCCCAGCCCAATAGTGTGGTTTCAAATAGTGGAGCAGAAGGGAAAAGTTGGGAAGCTAAGGATTGGCAAAGCAGCATCGAGTCAAGGCTGCATCAGGGAACAGCACCCAGGACGGAGAAAGAGCTGGAGCCTGAACTCGGCTTTCGTTATCACCTTTGGTCAGTTTTTGATTTGTTGACTGTTAGGAAAACACAGCAAAGCTCCGATGGATACAGTATGTGCAGAAGCTCTCACGCCGATGAGCTTACTTGAGGTGAGCTCACATCTGGGAAGCTCATCCTGTGCGGTCGTGGGCACAGCTGACAACTGATCGGGCTCCGGGCAGAGTCCGCGCTCTCCCAGAAGCCTTGTCCCCAGCCAGCCCCACCTCACCGAACTGCAGCGGCTCCTCTGTGCTCAGGCTCTGAAGAAAACCAGATAATACTAGGCTCATCTCAGCTTAGACAGTGCCTATTTCTTTTAAAAACAGCAAAGGAGAAGGAGACAGGCAAAATTCCTGCTTGAAACTGTTAGCCCTGTCACTGTGGCCAAGCCCCAGGAATTCTGCCCTGGCTGGAAAGATTCAGACCTAAGCACTTTTCTGAGCAATAGGGACTTGTGCCAGAGACTCCACCTCTGTGATTCCTGTTCGCTGGATGGCAGCAGAACATGGCAGCAGGAGCAGGCCCTCGAGGCCCTTCCGGAGCAAGTGGATCTTCAGACTTTCTGTACTTTTATTAAATATGAAACATAAGTAACTATTGTTTTATAGGCTTTTCATTAAAACTCAAGAGGTGAGGAACTTAGCCCAGTGCCTGGCATAGAGTAAGCACCCCGCAAATATTCAGTAGAGAAATAATACTTTTTTAGTTATAAAGGCAGCTCTCATTGTACACAGATTTACACAGAAATCTATAACAAAATCTGTAACAAAACACGGAAAAAGAACAAAATGATGCTCATGTCATCTTAGTTCATTCACACAACATTGCAATGATGTACATCCTCCCAGACCCACTGAGCATACCAAGCTCATAAACTGAGTGTGTCTGTATCATACAAGATAAAGGAGACATACTTATTCACAAAACAGAACTGTGCTGTGGGTACTGCTTAACAGCAGAGTTATTCCTCTATCCAATAGAGATTGGTTCCAGAACCTCCCAGATACACTAAAATCTGAGAATACTCAAGGCCTCATATATAAAATGTCATAGTATTTGCATATTACCTCACACACACCCTCCTGTATACTGTAAAATCATCTCTACATTACATATGATAATTAATGCATTGCACATGCTAAGTAAATAGTACTTATGTTGTGTTGTTTAGGAGATGACAAAAACAGCCCAGATGTTCAGTACAAATGTAATTACTTTTCAAATATTTTTGATCTGCAATTATTTGAATACACAGAGAAAGAACCCATAGTTGTGGAGGGCAGACTATATCTTAACTACCATGTTTCACAAACTTTTCATATTAATGGATGTTCACCAGCTTATTCTTGTTAAGGATTGTATAGTATTCCCTTGTGTTCCTCAATAAGCATCTCTGTACTCATTTACTCATTTGCCTGGTGAGTCTGTCTGGCTGAGTCTCAGAAGCTGAAGTCTCAGAACCCATAACTCTGGATGCACATGACCCAAACCCTCTTCAGAATGGACTTCAGGGCTGGGGATATAGCTCAGTGGAATAAGTGCCTGCCTAGCAAGCGCAGGGTCCTGAGTTCGATCCCCGGTACCGCAAAAAAAAAGAATGGACTTCATCCTGAGATCTTTACTTATCCCAACCATATATACAGGTAACTTTCCTTGTTCATGAACTCTCTGCAATTTCATCTACTCCATGAAGTGAATTACTAAACTCAAAATTGGGATCCCCAGCACTTTCAGAATCAATCACAGACAAATGTGGAGCAGTAAAACCTCTGCGCACCAGGAGTCCAGGGCCAGTCCAGCACCAGGTCATGCTGCCACCAGAGGCCGAATAAAGCAATAAATATCCTGCCTTCTCCCTGTTGTGCTCAGACTGCCTGCTCTTGGCTCTCCTTGGTGCCGCACTCTTTGCATTGATGGACTTCGCAGTGGTGATTTCTCTGTCCACAGTAGCCCCCAAGCACAGTACGGAAGTACTTTGTAGCCTTCCCAAGCACCAGGAGGCTCTAATGTGCTTTGTGCGTTAGATAAGCTTTGTTCAGGCATAAGTGATAGGGCTGCAAGTTCACCGCAAATGAATCTGCAGCGTATATTAAATAACGTGCCTCTAAATAGAAACACACATAATACAAGGTATTGATCTGTCACCAAAAACCTGATTAGAGAGTCACAGGAAACCTAACCCTGTACTTTCCCTAGAAGCAGTGGTTTAGTGTTTGCTAATTCAGTACTCACAGTAATTGCATCATACTTAACTCCATGAGTCCCAAACGCCCGAAGTCTTGCTTGAGAATTGTAAGCCTCCTTTATTCACTTGCATTCTTCTGGAAAATAATTCCCAGAAATTTTTTCATGGCAAATAGGATTCGAATTTTTAATCTATTAACTTTTAGACTCCCTGGTACATGAAAAGCACCCAGTAAACAAAATGTGTATGTTGAAAGTCACAGGTTGTGCTATGATTTGTACTCCAGCACAGCATAATGCACTTCTTTTTTTCCTCTTTGAGTAGCCCTGCATTTGGCAGGGCTCCTTGTTGGTATCTGTCTGAGGCACAAGCACCCAGCTCACACGTCCCATCACCCAAAAGCAAACTGCGCATGGCACCCTTGACTTTTCCCACCCATGGAGGCTGAAGGCCATTGACAGTGCTGAGAGGGACAATGTGGCAGGAATTATCATCTTTCCCAAACCCAAAGTAGGACACAAAACTACCTTCTGATCTATAAATGTGTTTGGGGGAAAAATAATAATATTTGTAGAAAGATAATATTTCGTGACACATGAAAAGCAGACAAAGTTCAAAATTCAGTTTTCATAAAGAATTTTCTCAACATACAGCCACGCCCATCTGCTACCTATTGTCTGTGGCTGCCTTTTCAGTGCCAAGGTAGAGTTGAGCAGTTGCTATAGAAACCATACAGCCCCATAAAGCCTGAAATATTTGTTCTCTAGCACTTTAGAGGAAAAGTTGGCTAACTGTTGACCTGGAGATAGGAAAGGGTATCTGATCGTAATACACTGCAAGTGTACGTGTATGTGTGTGAACACTAGTGTGTGCAAATGTTCTTTTGTTTACAGTAGTAGTTTTCAAACTATTTGGTCTTCAAACCCTTCTCTAATCCTGAACATCAGTGAGGCCCCCAAAGAGCATTTGTTCAATGCAAGTTATATATATTGCTATTATTCATATTAGCAATGAAAATCATGAGTGTTTAAAATAGTTATTAATTGATTCACAGTAACCTAATAAACCCATCTTATATTTACATACATAATACATTTTGTGAAAAATAACTGTGTTTTCAAAGATTACATCAGCTGAGAAGAGTGGGATTAGTTTACATTTTTTAAAATCTCTGTAAAGTCTGAGTTAACTGAAGCAAGTGATTCTCGGAACTTCTTCTGTGTTCGCTTTGTTGAGAGATAGCTCAACACCACACAGCCTCGGGGACCTGCATCATACACTTTCTAGAGAATGAAAATGAAAATAATAAAATTGTAGTATTATGAAAATAATTTTGACCTAGTGAATCCTTTGAAAGTTTCTCGGGAATCCCAGAGATTTCCAGCCACACTTCAAGAATCCCTGATTTAGAGACACACAAAAAATGGCTGCTTCAGTCACAGTTGCTGGTTTAGGAACCCCAGAGCTCCCCAAGCCACATGTTGAGAACCTCTGGCTCATTCACAGGGTGAATCTTGCTCCCCTTTCAGCAAGATAACTAGAGTGTCAGAGATGGCAAGAATTGGATTGTACCAGCCACGGCCTTATTTGTCATGCACATCTAGGATGGAGCCACTCACTCACCCGATAGCCCAGCAACAGTGTTTTGGGGATGTTTCAGAGGTGGCAGTTCTCCCTCCCGGCAGCCAGCCTTTCCACAGTCTCCCTGTCTTTCTGCCTATGGCTGTCCTTCCTTCTGCCCTCACCCACGAGCTTGGGGAGGAGAAGCTACCGTGATTTGCTATCTTGGGAAGAAGTAGAGCAGCTCTCCTGTGCATTCATCTTCCCCATGTCTGTCTGGCACCCTCACGAGCTACAGTGCCTCCCATGTGCCCTGGAGCCGCTGCTCCTCTGGCTGCTTCTCCTGGGTTCCTCTCTGCAGTGAGATGTACCCATGCCCTTGGCACCATTTGTTCAGGAATGTAAGATTCAGTCACTCTGTTCTCAAGTCTGCTTTTGTTCTGTTTACTTCTAAATGGCTAGTGCTACTCTGTTAAAGCAGAAGGACAGCCTGTACATTCAACCCAAGCAAGAAATGAAACCAGATTGCTCTGAGCATGGTGGCATGGTCTACACTGTGCTTAGAGCAGGGCTGGCTCCACCCAGTATGGCAGACATCTGATGAGAGGGTCAGTCCACGTTCGTTGTCTGCTTACTAGTTTTTGCAAGTGTCTTAAGTGCGTGGGACACAGATTGAAAACCCTGATGTCTGTTTTCTCCTTTTTCCTTCATTATAGAGCCCATGATTTGAGGCTGGGCCCATGGCCTCCTGGTATGGAGACTATATCTGCAAACCTCCGTTTTGTACAGGTCCAGTCAGGAGACCAACTTCTGGTCAGTGAGAGGAGCCCTTTGCCCTTACTTTCTCTCCTCCTAACTGGAAGAGTGGCACATCCAAGATTCTAGCCCAGCCAGGCAGAGTTCAAAGCTTGCACTTCTGACAGTGTTTACCACCTAATATTTCAATATGTGATTGGACTTCGTCCTTTAGGGGTTGCTTTTTTGACTCCATTTACTGTTTATAAAAATCGGTTACTGTTTGACACTGGCTTCAAGAGTGGAGCTACCAGCTAGCCAGTTACAAACTAGAACAGACAAAAATGCCTATTTTGTTCTTAACCCCTCTGAATTCGTGAGGATACACGGGCACGTGTGTATATCCATGCACATACACATATGAAATGGCAGGGTGATATGTGGAGTATCTACCTAGCTCATCAGAGACTGACCTTTAGATTCTCTATAAATGATCATGACCCTGAAACCACCAAAATGTCCCATAATAAACAATCATGTCAAATATTAAATATTTATCATGCTTCTAATGGCTCCAAAGGGAACGTCACTTATTGACCATTGTAAGCCCAATGTTTACTTTCCTTAAAGCAACAATTAGTCAGAACTTCTTTCCATCAGTGAAGTAACTTCTTCAACCTGGTCCAGCTCAGTGGCTGGACCTGCATAAATAGGACACTCAGGCAGCCCTGTGTGAGAACATGGCCAGTATAGGTTCCTGCTCCAGTGTTTCAGAACTTTACACTGGTCAGACTAGGCTACACTGCCCTGCAATAATTAATCCACCCTAAATATTTAGGGCCTTAATATAACAAAGTGTTACTCCCTGCCCAGTGTGGATGGTCAGGGGCTGCCAGATAGTTGTAGGAGCCATGGTCAGCACATGAACTTCAAAATGCAGACCAATGGAAGCCCCTGCATCTTGCAGCTATATTCTCTGAAATATATGATCTCCACAATTACCATACAAAGGGAAGACAGCACTTGGATATACTACCCCAACCTGGAATTATGCTTCAGCCTGGTAGTAACACGTGGTACTTCCTCTCATCTACCATTATCAGAGCTAGTCACCTGGCCCCATCTATCTGCAAGGGACCAAGAAATATTGGAAGTAGGTAATACGATGTTTGCAGAGCAGGACATGTCCCTCCTATCTCATGTCACTGTAATATGTCTACAATTATGAGTCCAGCTAAAATATATTCTGAGTCTTTGGTGGGGACAAGTGGGGAAATTCTAAGCTTCCAGTAGTGAGCAACCCCAGAAGCATCGGGACTCCATGTGGCTGACCTCGTAACAAAATAGACTGGGATCATGATAGTTGATGGTGATGAGAAATTGGTCAAAAGTACTTGGGAATTAAGATGGCGATCTGAACAGAAATAAGCCAGGTGGTCCATCTGTGCGGCCTCAAAGACCACGATGAACCCCAAAGGATGCCTGTGCTCCCTACCTATTCCACATGCTCTATGAGCCACCAATAAAGACAGGAGGAAGCAGGTACTTGGGGTTCTGAGATGTGGGAAGCTGAACACAACAGTATACGGCAAGAGAAACGTACATTTCTGTTCATACTCAGAGTCCTCCAACTTAACCACATTGCTATTTCTGTAAATAGTTTTGAGGAAAAAGGGTCAACTGCTCTTTCTTTATGGCTAGCCAAACCTGTTATGGTTTAGATCTACAATGTCAAATCTCATGTGCTGGAAGGTGAATGGACTGTGAGGTGCCATACCGATCAGTGGATTCATTCGCTGATGTCTTCAAGAGCTAAATGTGCTATTGTGGGGGAGTGTTCGTGACCTGGAAGCATGTATTCCTGTCTCCCCCCTGTGCCTCCCTCCCAGCTGCCGTGGGACGAGCAGCTGTCTTCCTTCAGACCCTTCCACAATGTCTTTTCTGTTTTGGAGTCGGTCGACTTTGGACTACACTGGAAACTAAGCCAAATAAACTTCCCTTCCTGTAAGCTGCAGTATCAGTTACTGGGTCTCAGCAATGGGAAAGTGACCGAGACAGAGCCAGTACCTAAGGGCCCTCTGGAACCAGGGCCTGGCATGGCTTTGTTTGGGTGCTGTGTCAATCAACCACTCACAGATTCACTTTGTCCCTATCGTGTGCCTGATGCAGTGCTGAATACTTGGACAGTTACCGCAGAAGAGTATAATGTGACTGTAAGGCAATAAAACAGATTTTGGAGTGAAACATCCCATTTTTGAAATTTCAGTCCAAAAAACCTTTCCCCTCATAGTAGTCCCCTTGAAAGGTTGTGCACTTGTTTCTGAGATGTAGCAGGAAAGGGCTCCTTTGGAGATATCCTCAGACCCCAGCCAAGGTCTCATATGACAGCTGATTCTGTTACCATGGCGATGCTTTTTTGGTAGGATTACCATCCAGCAGAATTAACTGACTTGTTCCCTGAAGTTGACATTCAATGCCTTTTATCTATTATTCAGAACTTAAGTATATGCCCAACTGTGCAAGAGTAGCCATACTCAACAAATACCTAGAAAATTGTGCTATAGAGAATCCCAAGGTATATTTTAAAACTCTGTCGCATATTTTGCTTCCAAGAATGGCACCTCTTGTCCTCCACGCTTTTGGAGACACTGTCCTTCACCCACCAACAGGTGGAGTGTCATTCCCCTCCTTGGAGAGCGGATGGGCTTCTGATTCACCTGTCATAGCAGACAAGCAGTGCAAATGGCGACACTGCCTAACTTTATGACAAGATTGTAGAGCAATTTCACCCCACGACGGGCACTGAGAATCTCACTCTAGCCCTGAACCACTACACATGTGAGGGCTCTCCAGCAGCTCTGCTGTGAGGAAGCCACACAGAGACACTGTGGGCCCCACACATCCCTCCAAAGCTGGGAAACATAATGAAAAGTTGTATTGAGCACAGTGGTGTGCTGGTAGATTTCTATGTATTACAGGACTCTCTCAGGGAAAAAAGTATCAAAGCAGCCTTGATTGGCAGCGTCTGCCCACTCTGTTGTGTAAATACTCCTGTAGTGGCTAATCTTAAACCACCATGATGGCCAGAGTTGAGAAGAGATGCATATGACAGACTGATAGCACTAGGACAGCACACACCTGAGTACAGCACAAGGACAGTCTGAAGGCTAACTGATTTGAGTTTTGTAGCTCCTCACCTGACTTACACAATGTGGCCCAACACTAGGAATTCCTGGGAAGGCCGAAGCATGACTGGGCTTGGCTCTGGCACAGTCGAGAATGAGACCCTGCTGGCTTCCTGGTAGACAGCACCTTTCCATGACACATTAGAGTATAGAGAGCTGACCCCTTAACATTCAGTAGATATGCAGGTCACTGTGGGTGATTAGGAAACAGCCCCTTAGGGTGTTGAAGATCCTGCTCTCTGTTTCCCCACCACTTTGGGAAACTTGCATTGAGGAATTTGGGAGGTACAAACACACAGGGAGCTGGGGGAGAGTCAGGCCTGCTTCAAAAACAAGGTCAAGTGTCCCACTACCACGGGAGATGTCAGTCCACACATCGCCAACCAGGTCCACAGGGGAAATAAGGTGAAGATGATCATGTTGTTTTCTATCATAAGTTAAGGTATGATGTTAGGTGAGAAATAAAAATAGAAATGATAAGCAAAGCTTACTAACCTCATGAAAAACATTTACATTTTCTCCCTGTCCTTTACCATGTGCAGTATGTCCACACTGTACATCTAAAATCTCTCATTAACATTATATCATGGCCATGTCCTCACATCCTTAGAGTTTTAAAAATAATAATGGCTGGGTAATATTCCATTATTGGAACTACAGCTGTAATGACTAAAGAAGACTAATTACTGGGTAGATAGACTATGTCCTCCAAATTTTACATAATCCTCCAAATGAACATCCTTGTAAATAAGTCCCTGCACTTTTACCTCACTGTAGATCGTTTATAGAAATAGGAAGATGTAGTATTAGGATGTGGCCATTCACAAGGCTCTCAATGAACATTTCTATTTTATGCAATGTTCCTAACAGTGTGGATTTCCACCAGGAAAGTGTGAGTGCGTGTCTTACAGGCACTTGATGGGCAAAGTGAATTTTTATCACTGGTTTGATTTACATTTTTGATTAACAGATTTAAAGATTTTTACATCTTTCTCGAACATTTGTATTTTTGTTCTTAGTGTTGCTTTATCTACTTCACTATTATTGTGTTAGCCCTTTTCTCATCTTGCAATAGTCCTCATGTAAAACAAGATCAATGTTCATAATATTTAACTACCAACATCTTTCTGGTGTTGCTAATGGCTACAAATTTTAATGTTTCTGTGGTGAAACCCAGCAATCTCTTGCTTTTAAACCTCTTTCTAAATTTTTATGTTTACAGAGGCCTTCTCTCAAAATTGACCTGTGTCTTCTACTTTCATGACTTTTTTGCATATAACTTAAATGCATGTGGAATTTATTTTGGTATATGGGGAAAGCGAGGGATTATCTCTAATTTTTTCCACATGGTTGGTCCTAACATCCTTTATTGGCTAATCTCCCTTTCCTCACAGGTCTTTACCACATACTAATTTTTTTTATCTGTATCATCTCTCTTAGGGTCTGTGTGTCAGACACACATTGCTTATATTGACTCCTCTATTCATGGTTTAATTTGGCACTGAAGTTTTATAATACCTTCTTTTCTTTTTCTTTTTGGCACCCAATGATATAAAACTTACGCTTTCTCAAAATATCCTCGGCTGAATCAAGCTACCAAACTTTTCTTGAAAGGAGCGTTCCAGGCTACTGCAGCCCTGCTCTGGGTATGTCTTGTTGGCCAGGGCAGCCAACAATTGTCTCAGCATGGGAACAGTCAGGTTTATGACTCTCCGCCAGGAGCTGCTCTCCTGGTCGCCCGCCCGCACTCATACATTTTTGTGTTTTGCCCTGGAGAACCAAACAAGAGCAGGAGCAGGAGAAAAGAGCTTAGGTCTTACTGACCCACACTGGCAGGAAATTAACTTGTGTGGTCATCTTCTTTGGGAAGGAGTGATTTACTCTGGCCAGAGAGCACTAAGTTTCATTGAGCTGTCCACTGCACAGAGCCTGAGGAGCACCCAAAAGTGTGTCCAACAGTTGTGCATGGAAGAACCCTCCACAATAAGCACGGGCTCTGTGGGCGTTTTATCACTGACTTATTCAGGTGTGCGGCTCTTAGGCTCTGGAATTCTGCCGCTCTAGCTGGAAAAGGAGGCCAGATGCCCTTGCAGGTCTAACAGCACAACCGGTCCACAGGCAGCCACGTTCAAACCAGGCAACAAACCCCTCAGATTCTGCCGGTTCCCTACAGCCAGCGTTTGTCAGAACTGTTCAGCAGCCCCACACTCAGACACTTCCTCGCTTTCCTGAGATTTTTCTTGGCTTGTGAACAAGCCTTTCAAGATCCAGGGATAAAATTGTCCCCAAAGCGTGAAGCAGATAAAAAGCAACGTCTGTATGAGAGAAGGAGGTTGGCTTTTCTTTTTTCCTTTCTTCTCATTAGTTTAAATTCTGACTGATTTAAACACTTGTTACACTTTCCCTGGAAACTTAAAAGTTTAATTTGGAATGCAGTCATGGAGTGAAAATTCTGCCCAGTATATAGGGCAAAAATATGGTTGCTAATGAGTGGCCCTGGTTTAACAGGACATAAGGAAGAAAAATAACAAATTTTGGAAGAAAATAAGTAATTTCACAATATTTCCATTTGTGCTAAGTCCAACTTACACAAGTTGCTTCAAGGAGTAGCTTGGAAATTTTTCTCATGAAAACAGTAAATAGTCCTGAAGTCAGTCTATTTTCTGGCCTGCAAGAAATGGATAGAAATGACAAATTTCCTAGGACAACTTCTGGGAAATTTGAGTTCATGGTACCTGTGAATTTTAAACTCTTTCTTTCCTCCAGCCCCTCCCCCCCATCATCTCGCAACCGCTCAGAACAGGGCATCAAATTCTTGGTTCTTTAATTAAAATGAAAGTCTTTTAAGTCTTTGTCTTGTTTATGTGCGTGTTTTCAGATAATTTAGGGAGAGATTACAGAAGAATCTCCTTGTTTCCCATTAGAAATTCTGATTTTGCGCCATTAATTGGCATTTTCACAAACACCAAGCTCTCAGTTTGAAGTCGACAAATAAAACACGGGTCCAGATGCTGCGTTTACACTCGCACGCATTTAACACTTCATAAGCAGTTCATTAAACTGATAACTCTTTAGCCGGCCACACTACCTCTCTCACGTTCCCAGGCTTGCGATTGTCCCCAAAGGGCGCAGGGAACCTCCCCAGGCTGGGAACCACAGAAATTTACATTCCTGACGCGTGTCTCTTCATTATCCACGCCCTGGTCCGTGGCTGCCTCAGAAAAGGCTGGCTGGGGCCTGCACGCCCCAGTGACCAGTGACCGAGGAGGGACGGGTGGAGCTGGTGCGCCCCCCGAACCGCACTGTCTCCCCACTTATGCTTGCACCGAGGCTGGGCTTCAGCTGAGTCTCTTGGCTGATAAGCAGCTTTGTCCCGACCCAAACTCAGATATCCTGGGGTGACTCTCCCCATTTTCGAAGGACTCGGGGTGAAAGGTCGCCACGGTCTTTGCATTCCCTTCTAAAGGCTACATTCCCTGTTATGCAAGTTCCATCAAGGCAACGCGCGGCCCGGCCCCGCGTGCGCCCCCTCTCCCAGGCACAGGCGCAGGGGCACTTGGAGACAGCGAGGATGGGTGAGCGGCGCTGGCTGCGCTCCTTCCCCCGCGCGACATCCCGGTGGGCAGTGGGGGGGCGACACTGCCCCCATCTACGAGGTGGCGGCGAGGCCCCCTGCCGAGCATGCACCGCAGAGGACCCACCACCACCCCAGGCTCGCCGCGCACAGGAGGGAGGGCCCGTGCTAAGAGCCGGGCAGCAGCGCCATCTGCCTCAGGCCTGCCGCTGCCACGACCGTCTTCACCCGCAGCTCGAAGGGCAGACTGATGGCAGAAAGGCAGGGCAGAATTCCCACTCAAGCCCGTCTGGCTCTCACCCAGAGCTCGTAGCCTACGCCCGAGCCCCTCTGAGGATACGGCGTGTGGGAAACCGGAGGATCTCAGAAAGGGCTCCTGGGAAGTCTGTGCTTTCGCCCCACCTGCGGGCCGGGGCGCCCTGCCTCCCCACGCCTCGGCCCTGCAACGATGTCCAGCCCTGCGGAGATGATGGGTAACTGAGGATCACTGATGACTCTCCGACCGGCTGCTAAGGAACCACACAACGGCCCTGGAGCGCCCTTCCGAGGCCCACAGCACAGCGGTGGCAGAGCCTGGAACCGAACCACTTAACCAACGCGGAGCTCCGGGCGGAAAGTGAGAAGGAGCGAGCCCTGCGGGACGCTCCGATGCTCCGCGGCAGGGCGCGCAACGCCATCGCGTGGTCATAATGGGCAACGCAGCCGGGGTTGGGCTCACCACGAAACCAAGGAGATTCCATCCGGCCACATCTGAAGCACCACTGTGTCCCTTTGAGAACACCCCGTCTTTAGCTCAGAGCGCTGGTGGCTGCAGCAGCAAAGGAGAAGGGCTGCTAGGGTCCTGGGGACTCTGGCCAGGCCTGAACTCTTAGGGCAAGAGGGCAAGAACCCCAGCCTCTCTTAGGCCAAAGATCTAACCTTCTGCTTCGGGGATGCATGGCCCCTGGAACAAGAGCAAGGTCACTGTTCTGTGGTTCAGTCAGTCGGGACCCTGCTATGTGCTAGGACCCCAAATGCGTGCAGAGGATGCAGAAGTGGTGAAGAGCTGTCTTGCTGTTGGACAAGTCTCTTCCCCACTCTGGTTAAGGCCTTGGGCTGTTACTCAGAAATGTTTGAAAAAAAAAAAACCACAAAAATAACACACGAGGTTGCAAAGCAAACCCACTATTCTAAAATTCAGTTATCAAAATATTTTAAAATGTGAGATAATCATGTATGTTCTTTTTAAATAGAGCTGTAACCAGATCTGCAGACCGGTCTGTTAACTACAGTCATTTCAAAACAGTGATGAGCCGAAATGATATTTTGAGATACACACATCGGCTGTAATGTGATAGGAAAATAGCTGTGATTTCTTCTGGCAACAAAATGACAGGCACTGCTGATGCACTGGGGCACACTGCCTAGATGGGTAATTGAATAAAATGTTGAATTTCAGTTAGAGGTTAGTGAGAATCATGATGTCAGCGTTTCCCCGTCCAAGTTCACAGACCCTTTTCCTGGACTGCTCACACACTCCCTTGGTTAAGAACCCTGGTCATAGTCAAGTGTGGTGATACACACCTGTCACCCCAGCGCTGTGAGGAGATGAGGCAGGAGGATCTCAAGCTCGAGTCCTGATTGGATGATTTAGACCCTGCCTCAACATTTTAAAAAAGGGGTAAGGATGTAGCTCCTAGTAAAGGCCCTTGGTTCAATCTCCAGTCCAAAAAGGAAGTGGAAAAATAGGAAGGAGGAGGGAGGAGGAAGAGGAGAAGAAGAAGGAGAAGGACTCTGATTGGTGAGCAGAAATAAACAGGATCAACGTGAATGGTAGTCATGCTTAAGGAACATCCAAGGGACGAGGTGCTAACAAGACCAGGAGGGACAGCTTGGGTTAGATGGCGCCAGATTATGGTGTTGGCAAACCTACGGCACATGTGTTGTTTCTCTTTTACAACAAAAAATGTTAATCTGTGAGTTGTTTTTTCTAAACTAAAACCTTAGTATTCAGGTTTAATTGCAGTGTCGGCACTTGGCAATAGATAAGTGGATTTAGGGTTATAGTTTGGGCACTCGGCTCTAAAGGGTTCACCATCACTGGTCTGAAAATCCTGGCCAGATGACATTTGACTTTAAGAAGTCCATACAGAAGTCGATACAGCTACCAGGGGCTTCTTATTCACCCCATAAACCCTGCACAGTTATTTGAATCTTGTGTTAAAGTACTTGAAGTCACTGTCTGATCACAGTGTCCCCAGATTCCTAAAGAATCCCTGGCCGGGCCCTAAAGACACTTGATTTTACAACTTTGCCACCCAAATTTTCCTGGGGCAACTCAACCAGGGCAAGAGCAACATGGTATGTAGCACGGAGTCCCTGAAAGATTCACTTGGCTGAAAGGTCAGTGTCTCTGAATTCTTGGTGGGAACCGGGCTTCTCAGCGTGAGATGCTCTGAGCCTTCCCGGTCTTTGCCACCTTTCCCTGGAGCTCCCCAGGGGCCCCTTTGGAGGTGGCATCTAAGTGACATCTCTCGCCTCATCCCTAGAACTCACTGGTAGCTCCATAGCAGCAATTTGGGGTGGGTTGTGCTTGTAGGACACGATGGGAGGTGGCTCTGTAGCTGGGTATAAACCAGGGTGCCAAGTGTGGGGGATGATGTCAGTGCTGGTACCAGGAAAGAACAACTTTGCTGACAAGAAGATTAATTAGACAAATGTAGGGCCCATCAGTTACTGCTGCCTCCTCCACGAGGGTCAGCTCTAGTCAAGCCTTTGCTAGAGAAGTTTTCATCTTTTTAAAAGAAAGTTAATCTCCTAACAAGACAGGCAGAAAGCAATTCGTGACATGCCAGAAGAACAAGTAGGTGCAGGCATGCTCGGCAGTGCAGTTCCTGCAAACTGCCCAGCCCAGGAGCTGCCTGGGGCCTCTTCCTGCTGCCTGTAGAGACCCGGCTCTGAAAGTGTGAGGAGCCCTCA
Organism: Dinomys branickii; assembly: GCA_004027595.1. Lineage (NCBI taxonomy): Eukaryota > Metazoa > Chordata > Mammalia > Rodentia > Dinomyidae > Dinomys > Dinomys branickii. The sequence goes on along the minus strand of PVLD010001704.1, from coordinate 140,877 downwards.
GTTCGTCCTCAGTGGGGAAAAGGAGGGCATGGGGTCTTTCTGGGCCTCTTCTGTTCTGCCTTCCTGGGAAAACCACTCTTTCAGTGGAGACAGTGAGCATTCAGCCACTCTAGAACTTGATAGACCCCGTCACCAACACCTTCCCTCATTTCAAATACCCTCTTTCCCCAGGGGGCACCCTCCCCCTTGCTGCATAATGGGAAGAGGCACCCAGTGGCTGAGTCACCGGGGGAGAAGCGGCGGCAGCCCCTGTCCAGCCCATCTCCAAGGCTGCTACTCAGACCAGATTGCTGCATCTTGTCCTGCCCTGGCTCTCTGAATGTTCAAAACCCAGGCAGCCAGGTTCTGGTCCCAGGGCAGTGAAGCTTCAGGATTTCAGTCCCGTAGCACTCATAAATAAGCTGCAGCTGCCTGCCACCTTGCTCACCAGCCAGGGCGGGCCAAGGAAGGAGCCCAGAGTCCCAGGCCTGGCCTGGCCAAGGTGCTCCAACCCCCTTACAGCTCCTCAGCCCAGATGGCTCTTTGGAAGTGGAAGGTAGATCTGTCCTTCCGTTTTTTATCCTTTTGTGGTACTGGGGATTGAACCTCTGAAAAGCCACTCCCTTCAGTGATTCATTGCTTCTTCCAATAATGGGGCAATCAGGCAGGTGCCCGTTGGAGAAAGAGGGTATTTGAAACAGGGAGGCGATAGGTGGCCTCCACACTAAGCTACATCCGCAGTAGCAAATCACTACGTTGCCCAGGCAGGGCTCCAAGTCCAGTTCTTTCTGCCTTAGCCTCCTGCCTTTGTCTCCCAAAGTGCTGTGATTATGGAAATGAGCCACCATGCCTAGCTTGGCCTTCTTTTCTAAGGGGTTCCTGAACTTCTCCTAGGGCTGAGGGTAGGGGTGGGTCTTGCTAACATTCACCTTCCCGGAGACTTCCTAAGGGCCCAGGGCTTCTGAAAGCCCGTGGATGCGCCATCAGAGACTCCGTGATGCAGAGACCAGCTGGGGCCCACATTCCAGGTCTTTCATAGCTGGCACCCCCAGCTATATGATAGTTCACCTGTCCAGGGGTGGAGCTCACTGCAGGGTAGGGGAGCGGTGCTGGCCGTCTGAGGGGCCTGGCAGTCAGTGCAGAGCTGTCAGGTGGTCTAAGGGCAGAAGGAACCGGATCTGCCACTGTGGAGCCCCTTGTCCCGAGGCCCGGGATGGCGGGGTTGACAAAGGCAGAACCCGTGTGGCCTGGCAGGATCTATAAGGGTTTCCGGGGCCAGGATGTGACCCTCTCTGTAGAACCCCTCCCCATGGCCCATTCACTCTCCTGTGGCTGACAGCTCAGGCAGCATGAGAGAGGTGTGGGGTGGGGACACTCAGGGCTGGTGGGTACACACACAGGTGGGCACATCTGTGCAAAGTCCCTCAGTGCAGTAAAGAGCTTTGGTGAGGCTCCAGGGGGCAGGCTGCAGCCCACCTCCACTCTGCCTCCCTCAGCCTGGCCTTCTGGCAAGCAAGATTTGGTTTCCAAGGTAGAGAACTAGCACACTTTATCCAACAGCTTATTGTACTGACTGATAGCTTCTTAATGATAGACATAGAGCAGGGATCTCTATTTTTGTTCTTATCCTGGGCTCCTAACATATTTAGGAGATTTCAGCCAGTTAGAGAGAAGGAACCAGAACGAAGGAATCCTTCCTGGGCCTCTGATCGTGGAGACTGAACCCCCGTCTTAACCACCGTGTTGACTATGATTCTCCAAGGATGGCTGGGCAACCCCAGCCTCAGCATTTTAGGGGACCTGGGGTAGCAGGCAATTTCAGGGCCTCCAGGAGACCTGAGCAATGGCACTGGGGTGGCGCTGGGTAGCTGCTGGTTTGCCAGGTGACTGGAGCGCTCAGCAGAGTGCAAACCGCAGCTTTGGAGGAGGTGAGGGCACTGCATAGCTGAAGGTGCCTGTTTGGGTGAGGGAAGGGGCTCTGGTTTTGAGAACTAGCTAGAGAGGCACAGCCGGAGTTACCCGGTGTCTCTGAACAAAAGTGTGGGAGCTCTGTGTAGGGTCCCTCTCTGTAGGGAATTCCCTCTTCCAACTTCACATGGGAAGGAAGCTTAGCTCATGGGGCCATCTTGGAAACCACTCTTTCCTCACATGCCTCTGCGATCTCAGGAGCCCTGGGGCACAGAGGGAGGGAGCCAGCCCCATGAGCAAGAGCCTCTCTTCTAGGAGGGAAGGGAGAACTTACGAGGCACAGAGTTAGAAGGGCTGTGCATAGTCCCAAGCCTGCCCCAGCTTGTGGCCACGGGCCCTTTCTTCCCCAGGTTTCAGCTTTTCAGTTTCGCAGTAGGGAAAAGGTCTATAGAGATGATTTAGGACCATCTGACTCTAAGAAATAAACTTTGACGTGAAGCATAAATTCACCTTTCCTAGTGACAAAAGATAGTGCAAATGGATTAGGAAATTTCGTGTTCCTTTGGCTTATGAGTTTGGAGCGCTGAGCTGCCAAACAGGTGTTCAAACATTAGAGCCTACAGTGAACCTGAGCCCGGAGACAAGCTTGAGGCTTCAAGCTCCATTTCCTGATCTCTACTGCCCCCTGCTGCCCAGGGCTGGCGGCGTTCAGGACATCACAGCACCACATCCTGTAAGGTTCTATCTACACTCAGAGGGAACCTAAAGCTCAGAATGTGCAAGGACTTCTTTCAGGTGGCACAGTAAGTCAGCAAGGTTCCTTGCCCCTCGTTAGCCAGGCGGTCTTCTGCCTCACGGATTCTCCAAGTAGGGTTCCTGGACCGGCTGCATCAGCACCACAAGGGAGTTTGTTAGAAGCATCCCCTGGGGAGCTGCTCAAGTGCGGAGTGCTTATCTTAGCATGCACAAGGCCCTGGGTTCCATCTGCAGCACTGCAAAAACAAAGAAATGCCCTTTATTGAAACTACAAACAAGAGAGAGGACAGCAGGAGAGAAGTTGCCCATGAAATGAATTTTAGTCAGGATTGTAACACATGCAGATGAACACGTGCTGGGGGCTACGACAGCAGGAGGACACAGACTAGGGAGAAGGATAAGGCAGGTGGAGGTGTGCGGGAAGTGGTCCAAGTACCGCGGGAGGCAGAACATGCCTCAGATTCAGTGCCGCCGGGGGAAACGCTTCACAGGGCCTGGGCATCAGAGGGAGCCCTTTTTACAATGAGAAGTAAGTGTGACTTTTTATCATGGATGGCTTTTTCTGTTAAAATTTATTTAAAACTTGGAAAGTACAGAAAATAAGGCGAACATTTATATATATATATATATATATATATATATATATATGTCATAGACAAGAGTTTAATGCAGAGCCTTCTGGATTTTTTATGCCAGTAGATGCCATGTTATTGCATTATACTATACTACATGTGCCATGATACTCTATATTGTTTTGTAATTTGCTTTTTAAAATTAAGAGTGTAGCATGGGTGTTCTTTCCTCTAAAAGGTGTTCTGAGCACTCTGTGAGATGCACTATGGTTTGGGTGCTGGATGCACCCTGTAAACAAAGCAGGCCAAGGGCCCTGCCTTCACAGAATTACTTCATGTATTAACCAGAAAAGGAAAAGAAAGAAAGAATTAGGTACCACGAGGAACAGCAATAGTGATCACATTTAGATACAAGCATCCAGGGAAGCTCTCTGAGAAAGAAGGAACAACGGAAGTTTCCCAGGCAGGCAGGGAGGAAGCTGCTCCGTCAAAGGCCCAGAGATGAGACTGGGCGGGGCTGGTGCTCAGGAGTTGATGAAAGGTGGGTGGCTGTGGCCTGAGCGCCAGGGGTGGGGACACTGGTTGATGGGGTATGATAAGTTCAGGGCCCCAGACTGGGGCAGTTGTGTCTCTGAGGACCTCAGGTGGAGAAGAATCTGGCTGCACAGAACACAGAGCCTCCAACTCGCATAGCCTGGTGGTCCAGGCAGGGGTTCACCTGTATATCCAGACACACAGGGCAAGTGTGTTATGGGGTTTCTGTGCTACTGGTGACACGACATAGACTTCTTCTCACCCACCACAAAGTGCAAGTTATCTGGAGAAGAGCAAAGAACATCTAGAGGCCTACTCAGGAAGGCCAGGGGAGAGATGACCCTTACAAATCAATAATTTACATCTCAATCAGTGTTTTCTCAGCAGAGGATCCCACTGTATGGATGTGATAGAATTGTTTCAAGCAACTTTTGATATTTAAAGTGTCTACTATTATAGCTTCGCAGACAAATTCTTGTTTCCCTGGGAAAATGCCTGGAAGTAGATTTTCTTACCCATTTTCAAGACTTCATACGGACCATCCAAGGGGGCTATGGAGAAGTGGAACCAAATTGCACTCCCAGCAGTCGGGTACGAGGGCTACCTTCACTCAGCTCTGTAGTAGGAGGACCAGGGAGCACCTAAGGGGCAGAGGGCATTTGAGTAGCAGAAGCTATGGTCAATGGGTGCACAGGTACCTGGGTAGGTCCTTGGGGAGGCTGGGACCTGCAAGAGTGTGGTGGGAGGGATCAGCACACCTGGGCCCTGAGCCTCAGCCTGGAGAGGGCAGGAAAGACCTTCAGGGTCGGGGAAAAAGAAGAGTGATTGAGAGAAATACCCTCTCCCTGGGAAGTATGGAGGATCCAGTACCTGGATTGGCAAGGTGATTGGTGGAGTCAGTAATTGTTAAGTGAAAGGGGACAACCGAGGAAAGGGGGTGCTCTCACAGGTGCGTCCAGCACTGATTTCTTGCTGTGCTGAACCATGCTGCTAAACGTCGCTTGAGGCACATCAGAGCACGGAGAGGGACGTTTTTGTTACTGTAAACATGACAGTGGGCTGAATTGAGCATGATGACATGCACCTTAGTTCTAGCACTGAGGGAGAGGCAGGAGGATCCCTTGAGTCCAGATGTTTGGGACCAGCCTGGGCAACAAAGCAAGATTGTGGCTCAAAACCAAACCCAGTCAAAACAAACACAAGGCAGCGGAAGTATCCTAGGGCTTCCTGCACCAAACTCCATTCTGCAAGTAGAGATAATAATATTCCTTAATGATAAAGGTGACAGAAGTGTCCTCACATCATGACCTGTGGGTTCAGGGGGGGAGGGAAGAGGTGCAACCAGAGCCCAAGGAAAGGGGCGGGGAAACGGGATGCATGTTTGGACAGTGTGAGCCCAAGTAGGCTGGAGCTTGGAGAGGGCAGAGGGCAGGGTTTCGCCCCTCGCTTGCTGCCCACTGGCCTTTCTTCAGACCTGTTTAAGGAGCTGACATCAATAACAAAGACTAAAAGCTCCTTTCTGCATTCTGTGTTGAGAAGCACACAGAGCCATGGGTCAGCCCCATGTCCTGGACCAGAATTGGCCCCAGAATTCAACACAGTGGTGGATGGCTGTGTGGTGAGGGTGAGGGGCTGCCTGAGGACAGGAGGTCCAAGGTTAGGGCTGGTTGAAGCAGCTTGGGGGTGTTCGCCATGGTACTAGACGGCAGCTGGGGAACTGGAGACTCACAGAGGCCTGGAGGCAAGGAACATCCAGAAAGCTGACAGCACATGTACACTTCACAGCTTGCGGCTGCTTGCAGAATGTTTCCTTCCATCAGTACTCAAAAGAGTATCCTGTTAAAAGCAAAAGAGCCTGGGAATGGTGGCACATGTCTGTAATCCTAACACTTGGGAGGCTGAGGCAGGAGGATTGCTGCAAGTTCGAGGCCAGCCTGGGCTACAGAGTACAAGGTCAGCTTGAACTGCATAGTATGACCCTGTTCAAAAAGAAAAAAAAAGTGAAGAGATGGAAATCCAATAGAAAAGTGTCCAGTCTGGTTAATAAGGGACAGAAGAAGGACACAATAGCTTACATCCTTTCCCTTCTCCCTGTGATGGGTCCAGAAAATGGGCCAGGATGTTGTGGACATCTTTCAAGGAAGATGGTCCTCTCTGTGCCACTGGATGCTCTGAAAATGGGGCAGTCATCAGAGACACATCAGCTTGCTAAATTGCGTGGCGCACTGTATGAACCTCTGAGGCTTAGACCCTACCCAGCTTTCCAAACCCCAGCTAAATATTGTTCTATAACTTTTTTTGAGACTGGAAATTGAACCTAGTTGTTTTTTTTTTTTTAACAGTGAGCTATATACACACTCCTTTTTACTTTTTAATATTGGGTCAGGGTCGGTCTAAGTTGTCTAGACAGCACTTGAACTTAACAGCCTCCTGCCTGAGCTTCCCAGAGTGCTGGAGTTACAGGTGTGCACCACCAGGACCAGCTGGTTGTGTAACTTTTAAAAAAATTATACATACAATTCAGATGACCAGGACTAGAAGCCTGCCATGTGTCCAGAATAAGCCATAGAGAACAGCAAGACCAAGATTTTCCAAGCATTTAATGTATTTCAACTTTCTTTGTGTATTAACTCAGAGAATGAAGACGAAGCATGAGGCTTTCTTTGACGATTATTCACAAACTGTCGATGCAAGGACTGATTTTGGCCCAGAAATATATTTGGTTTGGCTTGCACTAGATTCTTTTTAGTCAAGCCAATATTTCAAAATCTGGATATATTGTACGATTCTTTGAACTTCCACTTCCTTTTGAAACATCAAAAGATTTGACACTTAGGGTCCCCATTTATCTATGTTAACAGTCAGCTTGAGCTCAGTAGATGCTGCTGACTTTCCTTCCTGAGCTCAGGGCCCAGATATTACCTCTCCACTCAGGGTGGACAGAATTCAAGAGACACGTTGACCATGACCCTTATGCTTGGGCTGCTCTGCCCCTGACAGCATTTGGCTTTCTGACTATAACCAAGCAACAAATCAACAAGCTGCTGGGCTTTCTGTGATAGCACAAATACGCACACAGTCTGTGCTAGTCAGCTTTTCATTGCTGTGACAAAATACCTAAGGAAAACAACTTAAAGGAAGGAAGATTTATTTTGGATCACAGTTTGAGAGATGCCTGTTCATGGTCTCTTGGCTTTGCTGCTTCTGGGCTCGAGGTGAGGCAGAAATGTCATGGAGGAAGGGGGTGGCAGGGCAGAGCTGCTCACCAAGGGGTGATCAGGAAGCAGACAGGGTGAGAGAGTGAGGAGGGAAGGGGCTAGGGACGAGATGTGGTCCCCAAGGTCACCTCCTGTGATGCTCTCCCTAGCCTCGACCTTTTAAATTTTTATTAACTAATTTTAATGACATCAGATTTAGATCCCATCAAGGGATTAATCTACTGGCCCATCATGAACTAATCACCTTCTGAAAGCCCCACCTATGAACACATGAGACTCCAGGGGGACAGTTTTGATTCTAAAATATATGACAGTCAGATCTCAGGGTACACGTGGGAATTGGTTCTAGGACCCTTTCATAGCACCCTCAATGTTAAAATTGTAGGTGCTCAAAGTCCTTATGCAAAATGATGGTATATTTGCATATAACTTATACATGTTCTCCTGTGTCCTTTAAATCTATAATATCCTACCCTGTACAATATAAATGCTTTGTAAATACTTCATATTGTATCATTTAGAGAACAATGACATCACAAAGAAAGACTGTACATGTCCAGTGCAAACTCAACCATCGCAGGCCTAACAACACAGCATAGGACAAGCAACAGCACAATAGTTTTTCAACTATTTTCCAGCTATGGTTGGTTGAACCCTCAGATTCAGAACCCACAGAGATGAAGGGATGTCTACATTCATTCTATCCCTGGAACTAGCCAAACTACACTAGATAACTGGCTAAAAATACAGCAATAGTGCTTTACTTTAAAAAATACTATAACTACAAACATATTTAGGGAGAAAAAGCTATTGATCTTAACATTATTGGTCATCTCCAAATTTTACATTACATACTGTGTTTCTAACGGCTTTTTAGTGGAGGAGAAGCACTGTGAAAACCTATGGAAGATCCATGTAAGCCTTGTTCTCTATGGTGAAATGGTAGAAGAGTGTTCCTGTAAATAAACAAATCATATATGACATATATGTGATAAATATGATGTATGTAAGATGTATAGATATGAGATCTTATGATGAAAATTACCAGGTATACTTTAAGGATTGTTAATTAAACTAACAACTGATTTCTCTATAGCACTAAAAGAAGGTAGAAGATGGTGGAATATCTTTCAATGTTAAAAGAAAATAATTGCTGATCTAGATTATCTGGTGAAATTGTCCTTAAAACACAGAGGTCAGAGATGATTACTTATGGTGATGAGGACTTAGAAGTTTATTTTCCCTATGTCTGGATGCTTGAAAATTTCCATTAAAATTGAGTGCAAAATAATAACAGTAAAGGCAAAGAAAACTGAGAAAATTTATTACCAGTAGATGTATATAAAAAATACTGAAAATTGTTCTTCCGGCAGAAGGAAGTGATCTCAAGTGGCATCTGGTCAGTGCAGGAAAGGTTGGGTGGGAGTGGGAAAGGCAGCAACTTTAAATGGACACTGACCATATGGGGTGATAGTGTCTCCTGATGGGATTTAAAATATACATAAAATTAAAATGTGTAAGAGAAACAGAATTAGATTGTGCTAAGGTTATTTTGCTGTCTGGAAACTGTTAGAAGTACTAATTTACATTAGACTTTAATAATAAGTTAAGAACAAGTGATCAATCTGTAATTACAAGGATTCTTTTCTACACTGACAGAAAAGAATCTATAAGCAACAATATAATAAAAAGAGAAATGGAATAATGAAAAAAGACTAATCCAAAAGCTTATAAAGGAGGAGGGATAAGGAACGTATAAACAGGTGGATAATGTGGAAAGCAAATATTAAAATGACAGATTTAAACTGAACCTCATAACTAATACATTTATATATAAAAAGTTCAATGCTTGCTTGGAAGACAGCAAACAAACAAACAAGCAAACTCTTAACTAGCTGGTATTAGAAGAGACATCAGTTACATTAAAAATATAGAAGGCTAAACATAAAACAGCATCAGAACAAATATTGTAGTTATGCTAATATCACAGTGACTGTTAAGGGAAGAAGCAAAGAGCTCACGAATCAGTGACACCTGGACCCCAGTAGTCCTGTCCTGTAGCAACCTCACCTGCTAGTCCAACATGGCCTGCGAGTGTCCTGAACTCTGAATCATCCAGTGAAGAAGCAGTGCATGAAAATCTGGAGAGCCCCTGCTGAGGGAATACTGGAGATACTGCACTGGGGAGACCTACCCAGAATTTAGAGCTCGGTAGAGGAAACTTGCCAGAGAGCAGCCCATTATTATGCCCAGTAAAAGTCTTGCAGTAAGCTCAGGGCATGGGGTTCAGAGATGGGGTCCTGATCCTGGGTGAGAGAGGCGTTGGACGGATGTACATAGAGGTGAGCGCCAAACCTTAAGGACGTGTCGGTGTTCCCCAGACAGCTGAGGCAGGAAAGGTGTATCAGACAGCAAGAGTAACGATGCTGTATGTTCAGAAGCACAGGTGTTTCAGGCTGACCATATCTTAGGGTACAAATGACAGTTTCTGAGATGCTATGTGGCCTATTCTTGGATTACAGAAGATATTTTATAACATTCAGAAATGAATTTGTGCCTGGGGAATAGAGACCTGGTAAAGAATTCTGGGCCAGGAAGCTGCACAGTTCTACAGATTTATAGGAATGATGGGGTGCAGAGAGTGTATTTCTTAAAACTTGGGTGAGAAGAAGGGGAGAGACATCTTCGGTGTTGGAGTTTATAAAACCCCGGTCAGACAGAAGAAGGCAGAACACAGAGAAAAATCTGCAAGTAATAGATCTGCGAGTTCCTGAATACCATATGCACTTCTTGTGAGCACAACTGCTACCTCCATATTAAAGGACCTGAGAAGTTTTGCAGTAAAGAAACTTCCTTACCTGCATTTAGTTTGGCAATTGCCAAACTTACTTGACCATGATACTTTAAAAATATTAATATTTCACAGGAAATTATGGTTCCAAGGAACACAATTGGGATACACAGTATTAGCAGGAATGATTCTTGGCTCTAGGAACTTGGAAAGCTAAAACCACAGAGAATGCTTTGACTTCAGAATCTTCCCCAACCATTGCCATGGGTCCAGAGGCACTGACAAGTTAAACAGTTGGTGCTCATAATTCTCTCTTGCCAGAAGTGGGAAGCAGAAAGAAATGCCAGGCAGAATGCTGTGAGGCCTCAGAAAATGGTATTGGGAACAGAAGGTGGACAGCCTGATGGGGTAAATCTGGTCTAGGTCCATATGCACAACTGGAAGCCATTCTTTTCTTTTTAAAAGTTGTGGGTGGGTAGAGAATTCATTGGTAGAGCATTTGCCTAGCATGTGCCAAACCTGGGATTCATCCCCAGCACTGAAAAAAGAATGTCCCTCCTTATCACCTGAGAAGGGTAACTGTAATTATGACAAGGACAAGCACAGACTCCCTCCCCGTTGCCCCAGCCAGAAGAGCACAGGAGAGAAGTGTTAGAATTATCACGGCTCTAGCAGTGGAAAGAGCAGGGGCAGCAACAGCCCTACACTTGAAGTCCCTGAGAAATTTTGGGTCCTTGTTCTAGGCCAACAGAGGTGTATCAGTTTCTTAATGAGATGGGAGAGTAAGGCTGCAGCTCCCTCAGAAGTACTTTTCTTCCACGGCTACCCTAATACCTCATGACCGGCCATGGCTGTATCAGATGCTCCACAGCTGCTCCAGGAGACATTTGCTGTGGCCACTGGTGCTAAGGTGGCCAGGAGCCCTGTTAACCCTGAAAGTGGCTAACTGCAAAGAGTGCTGGAGAGCAATAGGGAATTGCCAGGAGCCATGATCCCCAGCCTCCCAGAGAGCCCCTGGGGGTCGTCAGTAGCTAGCTGCTGACTCCAGCTTTCAGTAGAGTGGCGGAGGTTGCTAACGCTAAGAGCTGATAGCCAGTGACGCCCAGAGCTAAACTAACATTAAAAGAGCCACACTTTCCCTATTTGTGATTTCTACACAATTTGAGCAAAAGAATCATTGGCCATTAGGTAACAAATTACCACATCCTTCATGGCTTTGAACAACAGGAACCTATTCTCTCATCCTTCTAGAACCTGAAGTTCGCAGTCAGTGTGGGCAGTCTTGCCTCTCCAGGGCTCTAGGAAGGCTCTTTGTCTCTTCTCAGCTGCTGGTGGCCACTGGCCAGCCTTGGCACTTCTTGGCTTGGGACACCACAACAGTTCGGTCTCCATCACACATAGCCTCTTTCTTTCCTGTGTGTCTCCATGTCGCCTCCTTTTCTCACTAAGTCACCACCAACCACAGAAATTGAAGTCCCCTAAATCTAAGATGATGTCATTGCAAGATGCTTGAACTAAATGTTTTCAGAAATGAGCTTATTTCCAAATTAGACGCATCCTGAGATTCCAGCTGCAGGTGAATTTGGGGACACCACACAGACTGATGATGCACATGCTTGTGGCTTGGGCCAGATGAAGATGAGTGGGGGAAGATCTGCCTAGAAGCTCAGTGTTTGGGCTCTCTGCACAGCCCTGAGACGCCACCATGCATCATGGGTCCTTGTGAAAAGCCACTAACCTCTCCCCTTCCCAGTGCAGCATTTTCTTTCACATTCTTGCTCTCTCAATAGGTTGCTGCACATGCTTACATCCTAAGGCCCGCAGCTCTAGCAGCAGGAGTAGCCTGATGAAAAAGGGGAAAACTGGCATTTATATGACAGGCCCAGGCCAAAAAGGGTGGTTTTTCCTCGGACTCTCCTCCATGTCAATGGTTCCACCAAGGAAGGAGCAAGCTGCACCTCACTGCGTCTTCACATCAGAGCTGGGCTGGCTCACTCACAGACCGGCCTTTACTTGTTATGGGAGCTGTGTGACAAGTGCAGGTCATTCTTGGCTGGCCTGGACTTGCTTCTTCATTGAACACTATAATGGCTTCTAGTGACTTCTACATTGCTCAGGTCATACCTAGCATGACTCTTGGAGGAACCTCATCTAGGAGTGGAAGCTACCAAAATGCTGTAGGCTAGGAAGGAAAGGGAAAATGAAGAGGGACATGGTGGGTCTAGAGGCAAAGTGGGTATGGGGAGCATCCTTTGTGGAGCTTCTTGATGGTTCTCCCACTCACAAGTACTGGCCATGTCCTGACTGCTTATGAAACTGTAGGCTCCTGTCTTCTGTGGATCTTTTCACAATGCTTCAACCTGCAAAGTTGCTATCAAGTCTCTTTAATTTATTTGCTAAATTAAGCCCACCGGTGGTCCTGAGTAGGCCCAACAGTAGAAGCTGGCCCAAACAAGAGAATCTCTGAGACCAGGGTTTGAATGACTAACGACCACTGTGGCCCTGTCCGTGTGAATAATGGCCCCTACTGCCACTGGTGGGAGCAAGCACCATCCTTGGCCGGCCTCCTAATTGAAAACAGAGGCATCTCTGAGGGAGCAAGGAAAGAACCAAGGTTCCAAAGCCCTTGACCAAGCAATGAAGTAGATGCTATAGACCAATATTTTGATGGGTTTTTTTTAGCCGACCAATAATCTTTCAGTTTCCCCAAAGCATCTGCTACTCATTTAAAAGAAAACTAAAGACAGAAGATAGAGCAATGACATTCATCAATGGTTTCTGTATGAAAGGAGAGCACCCCAAACCAAAATAGTATAACTTGTTTCAATTTTGCAAATACATCATGGGATGTCCAAATTCTCCCACACAAAAGGTTCTTGAAATGTTTTAAAAACTGCATTCTTTCCAGCAGCCCACGCCTAACAAGACAATCCTCTAATTCTGGCCCTTGCTGGCTCTGGCCAGGCCTTCCTCCCTCTGCCTCGTTAGCTGACACATGGAGAGAGCTGAGGATTCTGGTCCAGCTCAATCCTCCCTCCTTTGGACAGCTCCAGTGAATGGCAGTGGCTGGGACCCAGGTGTCAGGCAGGCCTGTCTCTTACATTCCAGCCTTGTGACTTAACGGTACAGTGTTCGACCACTCCAGTTTGCCCGGGACCATCCTAGTTTCAAGATGGAAAGTCGGTGTCTTGGAAGTCTCACTTTGGGGCAATTCAGGAGAGTCTGTTATTCTTCTTTCTTAACGTTTCTGAGCTTTAGTTTACTCTTCAGTGAAATGTGCACTCCTCTCTCCCAGACAACTGTGAGAATCACACAGTACAGGGCTTGGCAAACACATGCTGATGAAAGTTTTGAGGCCGAAGCTGGGGGAGGAGGAGGGATACAACAGCAGGACCCTTACTTACCGGGACAGCTCCACTACGGGCGTTCAGATGTTTTCCATCCTGAGCTACTTTTTCCCAGCCTAGTATCTATCCTGTGCCCCTGTCCCCGATTTACCATCCAGTGCAGTGGTGGTGAACCTGTGGCATGCATGCTGCAGCCGGCTATTTGTTCCATCAGATAGCTCTAGAAGTTTCTCCATCACTGCTGTAGTGGATTCCAGTGGGGGCCCTGGCTCCCAGGCACATTTCTGGGATGAACTGCCAACAGAACTGGGCAGACACCACCACTGGGACTGGAAGTGCTTCCAGTGTGCCCGGCTGAGCAACATGCACTGTGGATGATCATCCAGCCTTGAGGGCAGATGTGTGAATGTTGAAATTTCAGGAGAAATCAAATTTGGCAGCAAATCTCTTTAAGAAGTGTTTTCCTGTCATTTTGCTCTTTAGTGCCTGGGTTATGTCCCTGAAGTTGTGACGTGATGGTGTTTCTAGAGCAAGTTGGTAGTTCCACCATTCTCCTCTGTGAGAGACTTGCTTGTAAACTGAAGTCGGGACTCTGGCCCAGGAAGTTTGATTCTGAGTCCAGGTCTCAACTACTACCTTAGACTGGTCACTGTATGTGGGGGTTTCCAGAAGCATCTTGCTGTTATCCATAGGACATTCTGATGGCAGGAAGCAAGAGTATTATACAAAAGATAGTCAGGGAGGTAGTGAGTGTCCCTTTACCATAGGTGTGTGAGCAGAGCAGCATGTCACAATGGATCATGTACCAGGGATAGAAAGAAAGCCATGGTGGCATGTACTATTCAGAAGCTGGAAAAGTCTAAGAAACCTCATTCTGTGTACTCGTTTCTCAGGCTTGCTTTTGTTTCTGTTTGTTTTGGTTCATCTTAAGTATTTTTTTTCTTATTCATGAAATATCTAGACTTGGAAAAATTTCTTGATTACCTAAAGTCTATTTTCTTATGTAAAAACATTTAATTTCTCTCTTGGAGGAGACAGTAGATACTTTGGATTGTTCAAAGTTAGATTAATTCGAAGAGAGCCCTGGGGCTGTGTTCTGGAATGAAGCCTCCATTCCCCAGTGCAGGTGCCAGCCTCCTGCAAGGCACAGACTTCTGGGCTACCTCTGCTGCCATAGTACCAGGCTTTCCAGAAGTTTGGTGAAAGCGTGGTGTCATTGCTCTGTGTCATGCTCAGAATAGTAACATGTACCTGGGAAGTCCCTGTGTATCTCACGTGACTGCCACTCCCAAGCACTGCACAGACTCCTTGGGGTGTTAACAGACAGCATAAAAAAGAGAAAGGTGGGGGGAGAGTGAGCAAAGAGGGGAGGAGGGCATTCCTAATCAAATGCTTCAGCTAGTGTTGGCTGAAGCAGTTAAACCAGTTTCTCCTTTCCCTCCCTGTCTTTTTTTTTTTGCAGCACTGAGAATGAAAATCAGGGCCTTCACCTTGATAATATCTCCAGCCCTTCTTTGTTTATTCTGAGACAGGATTTCACTACATCACTAAACTGCCCATGCTAGGCTTGAATTTGTAATCCTCCTGCCTCAGCATTCCAGAACGCTTGGGATTAAAAGCACACATGGCCATGCTTAGCTAATTTAGTTTTCTTTTGTTTGAATTGAAAGACTTCTCAGAACCTTCAAAATGTCCATGTGCACTGTGAATCTCCAGGAGCCCTGACAATGTTTTGATTTCCTAGCCCATTTCGTTTCCCCTTATACATATTTTTTTTTCTTCTAAGAAATAACCTGTGGGACTAGTACTTCTCAGCACTTCCTTTTGCAAATACCAGTCTAAATTTAAACTGTCATCATTGTACTACAATCTTTACTCTCCACAAATATTTGATTATCTAGTCTGGGTAGGCCTTTGGAAAGAGCTCAGAAGGGACTCCTGTCTTCCCTTGGCTCACAGAGGTCAATTTAGGCCAGTACTGGGGCTTTGGCAGCACCAGTTAGAAAGGCCAACATCCTTTATGTCAAGCTTGCTTTACAATTCACAGTTTGACCAAGAGAGCCCTGTTACTAAGCTTGTCTTACAGATAAGGAAACTAAGGCATGGGGATGTTGTCAGAATTCAGACAACTTGGAAATAGCAGAGCCAGGAGAGACCCCCATGTCTAGCTCTTTATTGCCTTGGGGAGCAGTAGCTCAGGCACCTACAGGCCAGCCAGGCTACGCGGAGTGGCAGAGCTGGGTGGTTCTAGGCCCCAAGTGTACACACACACACACACACACACACACACACACACACACACACACACACAACGAATAGAAGTACTGGATTTCAGGATTTCAGGTCAGAGGCTGTCTCTTAGTTCTACCCGTCTCCAGATTCACAACAGGTAACACAAAACGATGACACATTGTTCTTTCTTGGAAGTACATTATTTTTTCCTGTATTTATCAACTACAATAGAAGATATTTTTAGACTACACATCCCAGGTATGACGTTTTCTTAGATGCTCACTTAAATAAAATACCATGTTTTTGTTAAAGAAAATGAAATATGATGAAAACAGGGAGTGGGGAATGCTATTATGTGTGTCAGGAAAACAAGAAAAAACAGGCTCTGTTTTGGAGCATGGTTTCCCCACACCTGTCTGTAACGTTTCTAGAACACTGCTGAGTTAGTGGTGGCTACAATCAGGTAGGAAGGCACTGGAGTTTTAGGGTGGGCACTCAGGCTGGTACTGGCTGGCCTCACATAGCCCTGGTTCTCCTGTGGCCTCACCTAGCAGCAGCAGCTACATCAGCCTGCTCTAGGCCAGACCCATATGGCCCCACTGAAACCAAAAGGCTAAAATCCATCTTAAAAATGAAGATTTTTAAAAGAGACGCTGTGTTTTTCAGCTTCTTCATATTGAGAGCAGCTCCCCCCACTGGCTCTGGTTCAAGGACAACACTCTTAAATCTATATATTCTTATCTCCTGGCTTTTGTTGTACCCCTTCTATGGGCAAGGGCAGCCGGACTAGCTGGCCCGCCCCAGTCTGGCTATATTGTGAATGCACTCATGTTTCTATTTTTATAGGCATTTCTTATGCCCTCGATGGCTGGCAGGTGAGCAAATCCAGATAGCTGTGCCGCAGATGCAGCTCCCCATCAGTGTTCTGTCCCTCTGGGACCGAAATGTGCGGCTGTTACTCGTTATGTGTGCTTAGGCTGCCTCAGTTTTGACTCAAAATTCAGCTCCCTCTCTGGATTTTCCCCAAAACCCAATCACATCAAGCAAGTGGTGGATTTCATCATTTTATTAATGAACCGTGTGCTCCAGGGAGAGGGCATATCTCACAGTTCTGGTCCTCCTAAGAGAAATCCTCATTATCTGTGTCTTCTCCTAAGGCAGGTCCAGGGCATGGCTGTGGATGGGCTGGGTGGGGTGGGCCAGCTGGCCTTCCAGAACATACTGGAGGCTTTAGGTTGCTCAGAGTTGCTCAGCAGCAATGCAGGCCCCACCCAGCCTCCAACTGCAAACCCTCACCACCCTGCGAACTGTCAGCAGATTCCCTCCACCTCCTGCCCTGGTCAGTCACAGGGAAAACTGCTACCGAGCCCTTTTCTGCCTCCAGGACCCTCCCACAGCAGTCCTGGTCTTTCCTCTTCCCTCCCTGAATCCTACTCTGCCCCCAGTGATTCTGTCTCCTTCTCAGGCTCTGGGGGACACTTTGGGTCAAACTGAAGCTGTTGTTCTGCAGGGGAACCTCTGCATCTTTCCTCTCCAAAGACGACATAGACTGTGGTACACTTTCACACTCAAAAGGGTTGATTCAACCTGTGAAATGGGTGGAGGGGAAAATGAGTGGTTGGATAAATCACAGACCTCTGACAAGAAATGGTGGTTTCTCGCTCCTGGGCACAGCCTCTTCTCCAACAGGGCAGGCTGGGGCACTCCCAGTCCTGAGCATTTTGTCTTCTGCTCAGAGATGGGCCTATGCAGACTGCACCTGGTCTGAGGCCTGGGAACCCTGGCTTGGCATGTCATCCAGGCTGCAGGACAGGAGACATGAGACCTAGTGAGCTCTTTAAACAGGAAGGAACCATCAGGAAGTTGGCCTCCCACTTCCCCACATTGTGAGGCTGGGAATCTCAGAAGAGGAGATAGGCCTGAGCTTCCTACCAACTCAGGGGAAAATCTCTAGCTGGTCCCCTTTTCTCTCCCTCCCTCCTCACCAGGACAGGCCCTCCCTATTGCACATTCACACATTCAACATGTATTATCGAGTGCTTTTAGGTGCTAGACCTTATTCTGGGATCTGGGGACCCAGGAAAGAACAAGACAAACCGCATCCTTATGGGCAAAAAACATCGATTGACGCCAGGACTGCAGAGACCAAATGAAGTGAGGTCAGGGAACAGAGGACTGGGTGACTAATTATAAGAGAGATCAGGGCAGGATTCTCTGATGATGGGGTGACCTTTGAGAAAAGGCCTGGAAGAGGGCAGAGCTATGTGAACGGCTGAGGGCAGAGAACAGGAGACAGGAGGGGCAAAGGTGCTGAGGTGGCACCAGGATAAGCATATTCAAGAAGCAGAGAAGAAGAAGCCATAGATGGTGTTATGGTTGATACATTGTGTCAACTTGGGGAGTCTAGAGGTTTGGCTGAGTGATTCAGCAGGAAGCCAGGGTGCTTACTTTGTACACATCCTGAGCCTGTGGAAGAAGAGGGCATGGAGACTGTGTGAGAGGTGCATGCCCCCTGGGTGGGGGTAGGCTGTTTACAATGTAGGGGAGAAAAGGAGGCTGCTTACAGCCATTGCTCCCTTTGTGCTGGTTGCTTTTGCTGTGCTCTGCTGCCATGAACAGTTTGCCCTCTGCCATGTGCCACTCTGCCTCTGAACCAGCCAAGTATGGACTGAGACCTCCACGAACAGTAAGCTAAATAAAACTTTCCTTCCCTCATTTTGGGTGTTGGGTATTTTGTCTCAGCAACGAGAAAAAGTAACCAAGACAGATGGAGAGAGGCCCTGTCTTCCTACCAGCAGATCCTGGAGGCCTTGGCTGCAGGGCAGTGGTGCTGCATATCCTCAGAAGCACCATTTTGGCCTGTTACTCCTGCTGTCCTTCAGAACCTGTCCTGAACTGAGGCAGAAGCAACATCCAGCTCTCACAAATGGATCTTTGCCTTTGCTTTAATAATGGGAAGGGTAACACCTCCTACCCTTTTGAGGAGGATCCATCTCCAAGCCTCCTTGCCCACATACTCCCTGCCCACTCCTGGCCATTGCCTCCTAGCGCTCATGCCGGGGCCAGAGTGGTGAGCTCCCTACACCTCTGAGGTTCTGAGATGCTGTCCATTCTGCATGGATGAGTCTCCTCTTTGGCAGCCCCCTCTTGCAGGGCACCTTCCTGTTCCACCTCCCTCATCATCTCCCCCACCCCGAGCCTATTCCCTGCCGTGCTTGTCTCCATCCCACTCGCGTATCTGCACAACCTGGATGTCTTGCCCTCCATAGCCTCCCAGCCGTCTCCCACAGGATGTGCGGGTCTGGAAGAGCTCAGCAAATGCATGGTGCTTGGTGGTCCTGAAGGATTGGAGTAAGAGGTTGTAAAGGAGTCAAGAGATAAGTCTGAATCTCAGGCAGACTTGCTGAGATGTGGGATTTTCAAGGAGATAGGGCAGGAAACAGACAGAGCCTGCTTCTAGAGGTGCCCCAAGGACAGGGACAGCAGCCCGATGGGCTCCAGCTCAAGTTCCTTCTGCCCCAAACAAGCTTTCTGCAACCACAGAGGAGGATTTCAAAGCTTCAGGAGTCACTCTTAACTCTCCTCCTCTCCTTCCCACTCCCACCCATTCTGGTTCCTACTCTGGCTTGCCCATGACACTTTAACAAGACTCCTGCCCTGAATGAAGCCTGGCAATGTGACATTCTCACCCCCGTCCCCAAGAGTGGCAGTTGACAGGTCACACATGTGCCTGAGTAACTATCAAGGGTTAGCGCCTGCTTTGCGTGGACAAGCCCTTGCGGTTTTCTTCACTTCCTCTCAGCCACCAAGGTAGAAACTATTGTCACTATTTTACAAATAAGGCCGGGTGGCAGTTTACCCAAGTCCGGGTAGCTGGATCGCCAAAAGCCGCCCTAGGCTCCACTCCTTTTTCTCTTATTACCTCCGGCACTGGGGCTTAGTCCTTCCTAAGTAGCTCCGCCAGCAACACAAAGCAAGCACCAAGGTGTGGCTGGCCGTCACTGTGAGCTGGAGCAGTCCTAGCAGGTGCTCTGACATGTGCATTGGTATTTCCCAAAGTGTAAGCCCAGCTTTTTAGCATCATGTGAATGAGTTTATAAGGGACTTTCGCTAAAATACATCCTCCTGGACAGCTTTTTGGTAGCCTACCAGGATAAGGTGCAATTTCTGTGGCCTACACTTGGGACAGATCAGCAACTTCAAAGAACCAAAGATCTGCCATGCAATTAAATTCTTAGTTAATATAGCGTCTTGAAGGATACTAAAAGTACAAGTTTGGAGGGATAGGTTTTGTTGTTGGACAGGTAGTTCTTACAAAATTGTTCAAGTAACTTCCCCCAGTCAACCACAGAAATCTTATTTCTTAGGGTCCCCTCTTTCTCCCACAACATACCTACACAAACTTAGAGTGGGGCAATCCTGAATTTCTTCCATTGGATTGTATTGCACTTTCTTCTTTGAACATATTTCATTGTTGCTCCACTTTGTGCTTCTGTTCTGTGAGATTATTTGAAGCCCTGGTCATCAAGCACTGGAGGACTCCCTGACATGGCTTCTCTTCCCACATGGGTAGAATATGAATCCTTAAAACTTATGAATTCTCTTCCGCAACATTAATGCACACTACTGGTTTGAGACACAGCTAAGTTTCATCTCTTATGCTGTCTGAAGGGTAGTATGAAGTGGACAAGAACAGGTAGGGTTTAGTGTACCTAGTCATAGAAAACTCCCAAAGGATCTCATGTGGATCTGTAACCAGTGAGGCAGCTGCATATCTGAGATTTCAACACAAGGAAGCACTTAAAAAACTCTCAAGCAGGAGTTAGAAAAGCCTTTCCTGTCAAAGGCCAGACAGTAAGTTTTAGGCATTTCAGGCTACCCAATCTCTGTCACAGGTACTCAATTCTGTTGTCAAAAGTGCTATGGGCAATGAACAGGTGGACCTGGTTGTGTTCCAGGAAAACTATTTACAGAAATAGAGAGGAGCCTGGCTGGACTGACCCCTAACCTAGCACATCACTTGTTAGAGCTGCTGTTGGAGAGACTTCCCTCTGTGACTCTAAACAGGAAAGTTGGTTACTGAACCAAGGTAGCTTAAGTACCTCATGCTACATTTTTAGTATGGTGACAGAGAAATGTATTTGTAATTCATCTCAAATTCTCAAACGTTTGTCTAAATCCAGTCTTTCTGGAGGGTCTAGAATAAGTTTTCTTCCTTCATTGCTCTTGACTTTGCTAACTTTAAATATGGAAGACTGGAAAGCTAAAACTCCCCCTTGTCTCAAACCCAGAAGGTTTTTCTTGCTCTAGTACTTAGTACAATGACTTTAAGTCAAGTTTCTCAATGTCCATAAAAAAAGAGATAAAGGAGAGGTGGTGTCCGTTTGACTTTTCTAGGGCATGAGAACTAAACACTGAAGAGAAATGCCCTATGTTGTCTGTACGCCCTTATCTGAGAGCCCCATTTTCTCAAAATCTCCAGATCGGGAGAGAGGTGGGGCTTGCACAGGCTGTTTTGGCCTGCATGGCTGACCAGACATACACATGCAAGGAAATAATCATCCAGGAGCCTTGAATGACCAGGAAGGAGGCTGGACAAGCTGCTGCTTCAAGTTCCTTTCCTGCCCATCTCACTGGATTACATGGTTAAGTACTACGGCCTGAAGGTCTAGCAATTTCTCTTTGTTTCTGTTAAAATAGCAGCCAAATACAAAGTGTAAAAATGTCTTTACATTTGGAAGATTTCATTGATTCATAAATTGTTGTGAGTTAATCAAAATAATCATATGCAGACTCCCACAGAAACAGCCTCATCAGCTAGAACACTGCTTAGAATATTTCCACCCATCCCTCACTTCTACCTGGCAGAATTCTTTACAGTTTGCTATCTGATGCTTTCTTTCAATCACACACCATTGCTGAGAATGAACTGTCCATGGGTAACCACACGACTCAGGATTCACTGACATAACAGCATCTTCACATAAGAGGAAATCTCCAGAAAACAAACAGCCAAGATGAGAATTTTCTTCTTACCTGTGTCTGTTAGCCTGAGACTTTTTGATTACAAAGAACATGAAGTTTGTATTGATGCCACTCTGACAACCATTTTAGAAGAACAAAATGTCCTGCTGCCACCTCTAAAGCAATGTAAAGACCTAAAGCAAAACTGGGGTGAGGCACCCTGCCTTTGGCAGTCACTGGTGAGCAACACAGGCAGTGAATGGCAGGAATGGCTCCAACAGGATCAGGCAAGGGGAGCATCTAGCGCTGGACCTTTCTCCTGCAGAAGCTCCACCTGCTGCCCAGGCCTTCCAGCCACCACCTAGGTCTGCGGCGGAGGGAGGGGCTGCTACCCTGAAGCCACGCTCCCTGTCCTAATTCCCAGTCCCAGCAGCGGGCTTCACATGTGAAGCCTTCTTTACTGACAATGCATTGATGATACTATTCTTAGAGATTCTCCATGAGAAGATAAGCTATGTTCAGAAAGACTGAATGTGAAAAACAGTTTGGCTTTGTTCAGCTTTTGACTTCTAATGCTTCAAAGAGCTAAGTATAGCAGCATTAGCTTTGTGGCCAAGATCATAAGGAAGGCAGCCATATGTTATGGTTGAAACAGACTTTCAGTTCTATCTTCACAAAGACTGGGTCTCTGACTACCGTACTAACCAGCTGGCCTGTGACACAAACCCAGGCTTTTCGCCTTGTCTACCCAGTAGCTTCCTACCCAGTTGCTGTGTCTGGTCCCACTTCTCTGTTTCCATGATCAGGCAATGCCTCACTGCTTGTTTGTTGGCTTCTGTTGTGGTCAAGATTTGCAAGGGAACAGATTTAATACAATGCACAACATTTATAGGATTATATTATTCACCCAAAGTCAAATGCAGAAGAGTGCAAGAGATCTGTCCATGCATCCGAGATCCAAAGAACCCACCTGAGGGCCTGAATCCCATGGCAATGTTCTGCATGAGTTAAGCTGAAGACTGAGGGCCCATGGCAATGTTCTCTGCCAGTTCAGCTGGAGACCTAGAGCCCATGACAATGTCTTATGCAAGTCTGTATCAAGGATCTGCACTGGCAAGGCCTAAAGACCAGTGTTGGAAGCTAGAAAGTCCATGCCAGTGGGATAAAGGATCTGTGTCAGCAGACTGACAGATATGCACTGGAGCCAAGTGATGCTCCAAGGAAGGACCAGAGCCCCACTGAGGTGAACTGCAGACATCCTCAACAACAGTGATGACCTGAGCTCCTCTGATGGCAACAGCTGAGTTGATATATAAGGAAAACCATCATGAGAAGCTTCTCTAGGAGAATCAGTAACGCACCATCTTCCCCTCCAGTTTTCTTTTATGCTGTTAGCAACAACCCTCATGTGGGCCTTCCACACCCAGAACCATGGTGACTCAGTTCACTGGGTGTTACAAATTGACCATTAGTTAATCCACCACAACTTCCAATTCAAAGAACGCTAACTTTCAAGACACACCACTTTGAAATAAAATGTTATCTTTTCCCTCTCTCCTCCCTAAACTTGGCATTTGTTTCCTTAGCTAGTTGATGGTGGCTATGGCTGAACGTATGGGCCCATCCCCAATGCGATAGTATTTGGAGCTAGGGCTTTGGGACATGATAGGCTTAAATCAGTTTTGGTTTACATTAGTTTAGAGGAGGGTGTAAGATACATGATGGGATCTGCATCTTCTAAGAGTGGGAAGGCAGAGAAATCTCACTCTGTGTATACACACGTGGAGGGAAGGCCAAGTGATGACAGTGAAAAGGCCACGTTCTATAAGCCAGGAAACAGGGCCTCCATCAGAACCAAATCTTCCCATACCTTGATTAGATTTCCAGCATCCAGAAATATGAGAAGTAAAGGTCTGTTACTTAAGCCACCATTCTGTAGCATCTGGATATAGCACCATTAGCTAAGACTGAATAAACAAAATATATGGCTAATAAGCAAAACACATCTGAACAGTCATTTCAAATGATATATAAAATAAAGAGAGCCTTAAAAAATTCTAATGTAACTTGGTTAGGCGATGAAAACTAGTAAAGTGAGCCAGGTACAGGATCAAGGAATAAACTATGGATTTCTTCTAGAGCTGTTTGCCAAAGCGCTGGTCTGGAAACAAGCATTACTGGGCAGGTCCTTCCTCTCTGTGCAGCTGTTTCTTGGCAGAGGGGTCAGACTGATGGATTTATAAGGATGAAAAGTGTCTGTGACTGTATCTAAAAATCACACCTTCTGGTGGGTGTGAGGCTATGTGTCACCCTGCAGGCCCAGGCCCTTGCCTCTAGGGGCCGTGTGCGAAGCCGCATGCCCCTCAGGAACTTGGGCAGGTGTGTTTTGTGTCAGTCCTGCTCTGTGCTGATGCTGGAGGTTGGGCAGCAAGATGACACCTTAGCAGCCAGCTCTTTACCCAGCCTTTTACCCATTAATAACTCGGAGACTACAAAGGCCCCAGTGGAATTTTCTTTTTATTTATCATTTTTGTTAAGTTATAGACATTGAAATTTGCAGCAATAATTTATAACAGTTACAGTCCATATATTTCAACTACTAGAAAAACACAAAGACAGAAAATTAAAGTACAAAGAGACACTTCAAAAATGAGGTTGCCATAATGCATTATAGAAGTTAAAATTTAAAATATCAAAGCCCCCAAAACTGAAACTGAAATAAAGCTTAAAACCTTCCCATGGGCCTGTATCCCTAAAATTACAAAATTTATCGACTGCCTAAACCAAAGAATCAACTATATTTTCATGGTACAAAAACAAAAAATGCTTTGGTAAGCTATCTTTAAATATTTTTGCCCTGTCTGTATCTTGAATGATTAAATATAAACACAGGCACAACACATATTTGAGAATCCGCCTCAGAAACTTTAGTTTCTCAAACATTTTTAGATTTAGTCAATGACAAAAGCAATTCAATCCTTAAATTGTAGTTTAAAAAAATTATAAGTATTTCCAGGGATCTTAAAGCTCTCTCTTGAAAAGTATATAAAATAGTATGTACACTTTCAAACTCTAAAGCACTCACATTTTTCTGACTCAATATAGGATACAGAACTTGTTCCTAATATAAATGCCCACATACTGCTGAACAAGGAGAGCCTTGGGAAGGTGGTAAAACAGCTCACGAAAACCCTGTCTTCCTCATCTTCCTGGATCTCAACCGTGACTATGACCACAGTAAGGTCAGTTTCCCCCTCATACCCTGGTTTCAACCTTAGACTCCCTGGCACATAACCTGTCAGTCCTCAGTTAGTGATACCTTGGGGGATTCAAGTTCTTTCAATAAATCTTTGCCAGCCTCACCAGCTTTTGATGCAAAATGAACCGCTCCCTGTTTAAAACCAAGATTCTTCAAACTTCGAGCATAGTCTGCATATACGGCAGTGATGAGCTTCTGTACACAGCAGTTAAGGACGGGGACCAGAAATGGTTGGGATGGTGCTCCACTCGGGTTTTGGGGCCAGAAGAGCCAGCTCTGCTCCAGGGACCATAAGTAACGCAATGAATTCAGGTGCCTCTGCTCGGCAAAGTGCTGTCTCAGTCTATAACATCACTGAACAATGTACCAGCTGAGTCCAAAGCTGCTCCTCCCAGAAACCCAACTACCTTTTCCCCAGAGTTTCCTACCACCTACACTCACCTGAACGCTGGAAGGAGAAAAACGGGAGAAGAGAAACGTAACGCAATTCACCCCACATGAAAATCTGAGAGGCTGGCGGCCCTCTGTGGGGTGCTGGGTTTATAGACAGCCCCGTTCGCTGTACTCTCCTATCTGAAATGGGCATTTTGAACCAGTCAACTTACCAGTAACCAGGAACATGATCTTGAATAAAGTTAGGCTATAACTTAAAAAAACTGTTTTGGCTTTTAGTTTTGAAAACATGTATACAGAAAACCACACACCTGGTATACAGAAAGAAGGCCAAATGTAATAATTCAACAAAAGGTGCAATGAAAAAAAGCAGGCTATGCAGACACAAGTAACTGGGAGAATAAAAGGTGACTTGAGTGATGCATAGAGTAAAATGACCTTAGCTGTGGGTGGTTCACCATGGCCTATGCGACACATCTCTTTGATGGACTCTATCTTGTTCCATATCACACTGGCACTATGTGTACAGTACATGTTTTTCTTTTACACTTTCTCCATGAAGTATAAAAAAATTCTCATGAATATTTTGTTCGCATAATCTTTTCCAGATATATATACACAATTTATTGGGTGGAATGCCTTCTTTTGAAAGAATACTATTTTTAAGAACTAGGCCTTTATACTTCTCCTAAATTATTTCCTTCACTTTTCTTTTAAGATCAAGAGAACATTACCAACCTAGGCTTCCTCCCTCTGCCACCCTTGCCACCTCCTCTCCATCTGGTCAGGCCTCACACCAAAAGTGTGTGACCTATGCTGTTTCTCTTCTCATTCCTCCTTCTCTCTGGGCCTTGGTGAAATGGAACTTGAGCTTTTCTCAATACAATATGTTCCTGTCTCACAGCACAACCGAGAGAAATTCAAACCTCAGTGATGTCACTTTCCTCCCCCTCAGCATATATGGCCTTGCAAAGGATATCTGTGTCTTCGCTGACTTCAAAAGCACCATACTTGAGACAAGCTTCCACAAATAAAGCTGCTCTATCAAAGTACCTCATGCTGCTCGACAGAACAAAGTAAGAGTTAGCCTGTGTGATTTATGTCTTTCTGGGCAGACTCAATTATGGGTGTGTTTCTGCCTGCAGACTTGCATACATTTTACCTGGAAACTGAGTGCTATTTGAGTCACTCCAGCATCTCTCTGAGCCCTAGTTTATAAAGGAAGGGAGAATGCACATGTCCCCAACCCCAAGCTTTGTTACTGATGTTGTCACTAATACTATCAAATAGTTTAAATACACAGGAATCTACAGCAGTATGACAAGGGCCACATACTGCCATCCAGATTTAGCAGGTAACTGTTAGACATATTTGCCTCAACTTTCCTCCTTTGCTTCTCAACAAAGAAATGTTCCATGAGAAGAAATCGGTCTCCTTTGTGAAGTTCAGGGGGAACATCCTACCTTGCCATACTTTCTGTTCCCTCTTAGTACTCTCTGCTTTCTCTCAGCTGTTCTGGTCAAAGCTGAATCCTTCCAGATTCTCTAAAAGCTTCCTTTCATTTTCTTTTTAAATAGGTGCCTATTAGGTTGACCAGTATACTGATAGGAAAATATTGTAAGTTCTAGACCAAGGGAAGAATTAATGAGTATATGCAGCTCTATTCTTCTTTAGGTTATTTTTTTCAAGTAAATCTAAAATATATACTTCTCCTTTCCTGCTGCCTATTGAGTGTTACCATTAGGTAAAGCCTCAGCAAAGCTGAAGCAATTAATCAGGGACAGTACTGAGTAGCCCACGGGCTCTCAGGGTATACCTGTGAAGCATCTCGGCCACGCTGGAAAAGCTGCCCAGAGAGAGAAGGACTAGCAGGGCCTTTGACTTCTGATTAACTTGTGGAGAACAAAGGTGATCAACCCACCGCTTCAGAACATCAGCACATTCTTCAGAATTTAAACGGACCTAAGAAAGATACCTATGTTAGAAAGAAAACATCCCACACTCTAAAGAAAAATAATTAAATCAAAGGACCTGTCCCCCTGAAATAAACACTCAGGTCTGCTTTGCTAACACTGACCTGAAGCTACTGCTTACTGTGAATGCTAAGATTTGTGCCTGTAGGACTGGGAGGCCTGGCAACACATCTGGCTGCAGGCTGGATGAGACCCCAGCAGAGAGAGGAGACAGCTGCTTTCATTTAATTGCTACTAATGTAAGCTCCATTTTCCAGTAAGAAATGTGGCTTATAAAAAACAGGAGGCAGGATAAGAGTTTCAAGAAAACATTTGCAAAGCAGCTTTGCAGGGCAAAAAGACTTCCATATCACGCGTCAGGGGCTCAAAACTGAGCCATCCCTCGCAATGCTCAAGACACCTACTACCGTCACCAACCTTTGCAAGCCATGCCGCCCGGTTCCACTCGCCGTACGTCTGCAGGTAGCGGCAGGCGTCTGCAGCTTTGTCTATCAGGCAGAGCAACTGAACACCCTCTGGAAGACAGAAGAGCAGGCTCCTCACATGGCACTGCAGCACTCTCTTTGAGAAGTCATTAGAAAGAAAATGGCCACTTTATTTCATCTGGCCTGTGCGTTTTATGCAACTTGAGCATTCGAATATGAAAATCTAAAATCCAAATGTTCCAAATTTTGAAACTTTCAAGGCACCAACAATACACTAAAGTAAAAAATTTTCACATCAAGAAACTTTTTGTTTCATGCACAAAATTATTAGAAACATTGTGTAAAATCTTCAGGTCATATGTTTAAGGTATATATGGAACAAAAATTAATTTTGTGAGCAGACTTGGGTGCTAGTCCTGAAATATCTTATTATATATATGCAACCATTCCAAAATCTGAAAAAATCCACAATCTCAAATGCTTGTGCTCCCAACCATTTCAGATAAGGTCTACTTGACCTGGACCAAAAAAGTCCTCTTGACTGGAACTTATTGTTCTTTTTCTTATTCCCTTTAAAAAAAAAAAATGGGCATGGTAGTGCACACCTGTAATCCTAGCACTCAGGAGGCTGAGGCAGGAGTATTGTTGTGAATTCGAGACCAGCCTGGGCTACAAAATGAGCTAAAGGCCAGCCTAACCTGCATAGTGAGACCCTGTCTGAAAAAGACAAGAAAAGAGAACGATTTCCAAAAAACCCCCAATAAACTGTAAAATTGCCACTCAGATAACAAGGGTAAAATAAGCAGGAACACAGCCCAGAAAATGAACAGGGAGAGCATATCTTACTCACAGGCTTACTGTTTACTTTTCTGGGATTGTCCAGTTTATGCCCACTGTCTTGGCAATTACTAACAGTGTTCCCTCCCATTCTTCAAACATGTTCTGCTTTAAGTGAATAAATTATAGTTATAAATAAACTAGTGATAGCTTTTTTATTTTTCTTCAGCACATAGAGAAGAGAAAGACATGCCCTCAATAATACAATATTTTGTTGAGCACAGGTCTGCTTTCCCAGAGCATGGACAGATACAGCCACAGCATGTACCTTACCTGCCAGCTTGCCATTGGCAATCATATTAGTTGCCACCAGCTTAATGGTACTCTGAGAGGGTCCTGAGGAGGTGACAGTGGTGACCAAACAGGCTTTCAGTGAGTCACAGTAATAATGCTGGTTGTCTGCACTTGTTTCTAATAGCAGTTGCACAGCTCTGTCTGTCTAATAAGAGAAACAGTTTGTATGACTACAAAAATATTTTCTACCAACAAAATCTTTTAAAATTTATAATATACTATACACTATACACTAATCTATAGCTTAGGGACAATTCATTTAAAAAAATCCTCATGAATGTTTTGTTTGCATAAATGAAAATTAAATAAAAATACTGCACACAAGAACAGTCTGGTGGACAGGTGCTCAAGTTACTGCCTACTTTAGCTTTATACCAGTCACTTCAGAGACCAAAAAACCAAAACAAAACAAATAGCTGAGTTTCACCCAACATTATGGAAGCCAAATTACAAGCCAAATTTGTGCTTTCTCACAATGTCTGTTGGTTTTATTTTTAAAGGAAGCCTAAATCCTCAGGGAAGGAGATGCATTCAAGAGGGAAATACCATTACAGACAGATATGCATGAAAAACACTACAAAACCTGACATACTTGGCCCAAGAGTAGGAGCTGGTCAGTACATTTTCTTGTGTGATCATAAGTTGACCGTTTCACTTCCTGTAGATTAACTCTTTCCAGTTGAAATTTCTAAAGTAGGGCGAAAGAGAAGAAAAGTTGAGCCTGGAATATAAGATTTTTGAATTATTTAAATTTGATTACACTTAATAAAGTCATTTTAGGAGTCACTGTTTTAACTTGTATATAACTATACTATACTTTATAACTATAACTATACTTTATAACTTGCTATATAGGTATAAAAATTCAACAATTTATTAAAAGTTGGAAAGAAAATTTGTTGAAATGCACTACTACCGTCTGTGTGCATGTTTACCTGCTCACAGAAACTGGCACCTGAATAAAACTGGATAAAGAAATTCTTTTGGAGGTTAAAAAAATTATGAAGCTACCTTTATATATTTTGCAACTTAACCAAATGAATAAAATGATTTTTTATTAACAGAAAATTAAGTAAAAGAACTAAAATGAACCCTCTAAGTAAAAAATTTAAGGCACAAAGATTTTAATAATAAAAATTTAATATCTATTAAGAACTCAGTGTTTATGAGCTTTGCAGTCTGGAGTCGGATCTTCTTTATGCAAACGTACCATGGGATTTATTTCTATGATGTGGATTTTAATTTATTGTGAAAGTTTTACAAGTTTAAGCAATACCTGAAAATATGCATTTTCACAGAGTACATCATAACATATATCCAGTGGATTGTTCAACTTCTCCCAAGGTGTAGCCTCTTTGGTTGCTACTGTGCTTCCTGACTTGGCCAGCAACAAGCTGTGCAAGTAGTGAGCCGCCACAGTCCAGAAGTGCAGCTCTGACTCATCACCATAAAGCCTGGGAAGGGTAAAACCACATTGCAATTCACAGAGCAAGCTTGGGCCCAGACAGGGATTCCGTGGGTGACCTATATAGTACTAGGAATACAGTACGCAGTACATTCACCTCAGTGTCCATAGGGACATTGTCATGGGTCTTGGGAAAGGCAAATGGCAAATTCTCCAGCTACTGGGTCTCCTATAGCACAGGACTGACTCTGTAAGATTCTCTCAGATCCCAGTTTCTGTGTTCTGTGTTAAGATCAATTTTCTGCCTGGTTTGCCATGAACATACCATTTGGGCCATGGCTTTACAGTAGGAAGTTCCTTTGGAATAACTTGATAGATAAAGCATGAAAGTAATTTTCCATTTACTCTCTAGAGCACAGAGGATTTTTAAAGTGATAACTCTACAGTTGCTTATAGGTGGGGCTTTTCGGAGCTGCTTGGATCTAAGTACAGGTTATTGCTTCTAAATATAATTTATCAGCATCTAAATACATGCCATTTGTATCTGACATAAAACACATATTTTAGAAAGCTGTTAAAAAGCCTTTTCAATATATTGGTCCTACATCTCATGATTAAAATGTAGCTTGATTTTTGCTCTGTTTGTATTACTATTCTTAAAATTAATTATAAATCAATTTTAAAGCAGGACCTGATTATTTTTCTATATTGTATGTTTGTTCCTAACTCTGACAAAATTCCTTAACAAGAGAAATAAGTTTATTTGAAATTCTCTGTCTCTTATGTAAAATACTTCAAAAAGTATTACCTGGAAATAAGTAGGCATCTCTGCAAGAGAGTGAATTCTGGATCAAGCAGGAGTTTCTTTATGTCACTGCAGACAGGAATCCAGAGAGAGGTAAGACAAACATATTGAATCAAACTACAGCAAGGCAATAATATACTCTTGAAATGGAAAATTCCAACCGATATGTTTAGATTTTACAAAAGAAAAGTTATTTCATCATGTCTCTGAGATGCGAAAAGCTGAACAGGTTAAGAATGTACTGAGGCCTGAATACGCAGTACTTGTCACCCACCACCCAGGGCTAGGGGCTCTGATTCAACTTTGCAGGCTTGCCACAGTCCAACTTACGTTTTCAAAAACATGAACAGTTGCCTAATGTTATGGAATGTATCTAGATATACTCCCAGAGCCTCATGTGCTTATAGGTGGGGCTTTTCGGAGCT
This sequence comes from Dinomys branickii, assembly GCA_004027595.1. Lineage (NCBI taxonomy): Eukaryota > Metazoa > Chordata > Mammalia > Rodentia > Dinomyidae > Dinomys > Dinomys branickii. The sequence continues at coordinate 109,760 of PVLD010001704.1, read as the reverse complement.
GGTTGGATCTAAGGTGTGTGGGATTGAGGGTGTGCAGTACTAAATTAGACCACTGATGGGTTTAGCATGGTTCTGGAGGTGGATAATGAGGCCTACCCTGGGTTGTAGGTCCACCCAAAAGGCTTGTAGCTTGGGTGGGATAAAAGGGAAAGACAGGCTTGCTGCTGCTGCTTTCTACCTGCCATACCATGTAGTTTCTCCTCTGCCTTACCACCCTATTTTGGAACCAGCTGACTATTGACTGAAACCTCTACAAACTACGAGCTGAAATAAATCTTCCTTCCTCCAAATTTGAGTGTCTTAGCATGAGAAAAGTAACTAACACACTTAATTATTAGAAGAAGGGTGACATTGTAGGCAAAAATTATTTTGCTAATCATCAGAAATAGCATGCAGTTTAGAGAAGAAGGCATTCAGATTTTATTTTGAAACTATATTTGAGAAAGAATGGCTACTATTTTTATAAATTGATGTTTCTAAAATAGCTAAAATGGAATGTTCATAAGCCAAGAGAAAGGTATAAAGATAAATGTTAATCTTTGGATAGAATAAACAATAAATGATTATTTTATTTTGTCAACAAAACATTGTTTAATGCATAAACTGTTAAATATTATTATCTTGTGTGCTTATGTGTTAAATTTTAGCAAAAATTCCTTATGAATCTACGTATTTTTCCTTTCTTTGAAATATTATTCTCAATGCATATGGGACTCCAGGGAACATCTGAATTTCTCTACCAGAACTGTACCCACCCAACACCTGAAGAAGAAAGTGGATACTAAAGAACTGCCTGTCTATGTTCATAGCATGCAGCTTCACAGGGACTTCATGGTGGAGACAAGTGAACTATAAAATTTTGTAGTACTCCTAGTTTTGCCCTAGTACTCAGAACACGCTCATAAACTTGGCGTAGAAAGATGCTCTATGCCTATGACTATTAAGTAGTTCCTTTTACTACACAACAAAAATTTAAAGGGAAATAAATCTCTGTGAACAAAATGGTCTCTTTTTGGGTCATTAACATCTTATAAAACATAAATTATTTTGATTTTTTAAAATTCTAAGTTAATTTTTTTGCTTCTAGTAAAAAAGCACTTACTTTGACAATGAATTCAACTGCTCTTGAAGGAGATTCTTTATTTCTTCATTTTCTGGATAATCACTGTAAAAATTTTTTTTGTAACGAATTCATTATCTCTTCATTTACAACAATGCTATTTTCTTACCACAAAAAAAATCTGTTTTAATGTAGAAAACATCTTTGCAGCCCTTGGTGGTTAAAAACCTGGCTATAGACCAACAGTGTCTTCAGGACCCACCAATGATCTTTAAGATTTGCTTTTATCTTATTGAGTCAAAACAAAGAAATGAGTAAACAAAGTCTCCGGCTTCCAAAAGACCCAACCCACAATAACCAAAGGAATTTGTTCTCCCATAGAGAATGGCCAGTTTTTCTCTAAGGACAGGTCTTCAGCAATAAACATTTCATCACATTTAAAAAGAAACCCTCACCCCATACCTATTTGTCTCTTCCACATGGCATGGCATAAGCTCAGGAATATTTCTGGATTTAATTAATAACCACTGACAATTTCTGTGACTGTTTTGCCATGACCCAGATACTGGCATTTATAAATATAATATACCTCTGAAGCGGGTCCACTGATGCGGCTTTGAAAAATTAGGCCTGGCCCCAAAGCCCTTCAGCCTCCATCAGTGCTCTTCATACTTTTCCCTTTATTCCTGAGGTGCCCATGTTCAGGTCATATGACAGCCACCCAGCCACTTAAGAGCAGCCTACAAACTCACAGCTGCTCACCAAGCCACACTTCCACAGGGGTCCCACAGGTGGAAGTGATGGCAGACTGGAGAAAAGCGAATCCTTTTAGTGGCACTGCCTTTTCTGAGACAGGTTTTAAGGTTCCATTCCTTTACAGCCCTGGACTATGCCCCATGGCTGATTTTCAGGGGTCTGCTTCAATTCAGGTACATTATGAAAGGGAAAGAAAAAGCAAATTAGAAAGAACTTACACATGAGAAATGTCCAAAGAGTACTGCCCATTCCAAGGCTGGTGTAATAAGAAGGCTTTCAGAGCAAGGGAGGCCCTTGGAACAAGGAGATAGGGACACCACACGGGCTCTATAAAAGAAAAAAGATTTTTTAAAAAATCAAGTTTTATATATAATGAAGCTTTAGCTATAGGCTACTTATAGAGAAGTTAGCAGACAACAGTGCATAAATATGGTGCAACTTGGAGGGTATATTCAATGTACTCACTGCCTGGGAAACAGGCTAAGCGCAGAGAGTCTCTGTGCCCCAGTCTAATCAATAGTCTCTGCTGCCCCCTTGTTGAAATTTAAATATTTTGTGTGGTATAAAATTGCTACTACTTGAATAAAAGAATCAATGTAATGACTCAACAGATACTTGTTAGTTAAGTTACAGCTTTTTAGTTAAAAATGTTAAATATAATGTTACTTACCTGTATCTCTTAAACCACTTGATATCTTTGCTTTTCTGACACTACTAAACTAACATGGCCCATCAACTTCAAGCTTGTTATGGACGGGACCAGGTGACCTCTGATCAGTAGACTTCCCAGGAAGCACTTATGCAGACAGCCTAGGACAGGGGCTATGTTCCTAGACTTGGAGTCCTGGCATCCCTCTCATTCAGAGGCTGGCTTACTTAGGATACTAACAAGAGTTGCCTGTTTTATGACATGTTCCAATGCAAAGAAATAGAGGCCCCAAAGGCTCCAATGCACAGCAACTATGCTCTGACACCTTTACTCCAACAGATTCCCAGTCTTTGATCCAGTATCAGGACCCACTGGTCTTTACAACTCAGATTTACCATCCCTCTAGCTCCTGCAGAGCCTTTTGTTTCATGATCCTGTGAATAGATTGGCTACTTAAAGTGGCCCAAATCCATCCATGGTGTTGCCTTCCCTAAGTGACACACATAGACTTCAGACTATATTACACAGTCTCTAGCCACTAGTACTATGTGACCACTAAGCACTTGAAAGATGGTTAGGACAATGAAGAAAGCTAATGTTTATTTTATTTAATATAAATTTAAAAACTGGTACTTGATTCAGTAACAATTTTAAGTATGTTCAGAACAACCTGACTACATAGCTACTTTTTCAATTGAAAACTGCATAAAATCTAAATAGAGTTTAAATATTTTCACTGAAAATCTGTCCTCTGAATTTAGAAAACAATTCATTTTATAATAAATTTAAAATATCAGTAACTTTAAATCCTGATTATATATTGAAATGATCAAGTTTTGGATATACTGGCTAAAATACAATCTATCAAAATCAGTTTAATCACTTTCTACTTTCTTAAATGTGACTACTAGAAATTTCAGCTTATATATGTGGATCATATTGTATTTCTATTAAGCAATGCTGCTTTCTAAAGCTTTATTCCATGTAATTCAATAAAATTAAAGCATAGATAAAATATTTAATTTTCAACTTAACAGTCAGAAATAGTTTTCTTTTTTCTTTCTTTTTCTTTTGTGGTACCGTGAGTCCAATTTAGGGCCTTGTGCTTGCCAGGCAGGTGCTATGCTGCTGAGCTACATCCCTGGTCCCAGAAATATTTCTAATACATTTTTTTTAACATCCAATAATTTTACTACTGATTAAAAATATCACTTATAATGTAGTCCATATTCAAAAGTCCTTGGTTCTTCTCCAAATACTCCAATTGCTATTTTCAGCTCAAAAATCTAGGGTCTGGAGCCTGGGTTGTGGCTCAGTGGTAGAGTGCATGCTGACTATATACAAGACAGTGGGACCCATCCCTGGCTTGGGCAGCTGAGGTGGGAGGGAGTCTAAGATCTAGTCAAGACTCCTTTCTATATGTGCTCACTCAGAAAAATGCTCTGAGCAGTAACCCTCAGAGGCGGGGAGGAAGTTACACTGAATAGTCTGATATCAGCCAATACAATTTTATGGAAACTGCATTATTCACCATTCATATTTTTGCATTCCTTTTAGATGCTGCTAAAAGGAGTTAGGATTTATTCTTATGCTATTTTCTGTCCCTGATAAGTGAAGCAGCAGATAACAAAAACTAATCTAGATCAGTTGGATTGCCTCCCTCTCCCTGATTGAAAGAGATGGCTTATCTAAGCTTTTCTAACAAAGAGTATTTTATGTCACTTCTTACTTGCTATTAAGGAAAACTGAAGAAAATAATACAAAATACTGATTATCAATATATATATCCTAAAGTGATTTTAGTTTTATCCCTCATCAATATTCCCAGAATGGAAATTTCCAAGGTCATGTCTACTATGTATATAGTGAGCAATACACAGACATGTTTTACTTAGCTCCACATTTACATTACCATCAGTGTTTATTCTTTGACATTTATTGAATGTTGTTCTCAGTTTAAAATTCAATCATTAAGCCAGGTGTGGTGGTGCATGCCTATAATCCCAGTACTCGGGAGGCTGAGGCAGGAGGATTGTTGCGAGTTAAGACCAGCCTGGGCTGCAAAGTGAGCTCAAGGCCAGCCTGAACTGCATAGCAAGACCCACTCTCAAAAAGAAAAAAACAAAAATAAAATTCAATCAATCTGCAGGATGTATACATAACTTTTATTGACCTTTCTCCATCACTATTTAAAAAATTCTCCCTCTTTTTGCTGAGGCTATACCACTAGATACTGGACATTAGAAAAATTTTAAAAGAAAATGCAATCTAAAATCTGGCTGCTAGCCAGATATTAAGTATGGTATTAAACATGAATTAATATCATGGACTTCATGTCAGTAGTCAGTTTAATTTAAGAATAAGTTGCCATGGCTTTGGAGCTTTTCAGACTGTAATCTTAAATTAAAAGTGAAAGAAATGCTTTACAAATACTTATATTTACATCAACATTTACATTTCTCTATCTAGAACTGACAACTAAATTAAAAAAAGACCCCTGTCGCCTCCAAAGTTACCCCAATGTCCTTCACTTCAGGCTTAAAATCCGCTTGCCCTTTCAGAGAGGTCTTGACAGCTCTGCACAGCTGGCAAATGATCTAAGATCAAGTGTGGGATTGAAATGTTGACATCTGGCTTCATCAGAGTAAATTTTACTTCTTACGAAGTAAGTAGTATTGACACCCAATACCTTAGGCAGGGGTGGGGCAGTGACAGAAACCAAAGCATACCACACATAAACTGCAGGCAGCACATCCAACACCAGCCACAACGTGGTGGTGCTTTGAGCATGAACATTCAGAAAAATGGCCACAGTTTAAAATGTCAGATTTTGTCTCCGAAAGTGCCAAAATACCTACTCGACAAAGTCACAAATTCTAGAGTAACTCAGTAAATGAGTTTTTCAAGAAATTTTCTACAAATCAGAGAATCTGGATTGAGTACCAAACGTATGCCAATAGAGTATACAATGCGGGAAGTTTCTGCTTTGCTCCGATTAATATCAGGCTATGGTAGACTCCCTCTAAAAGTATCTTCCAAGGATGAATACTGCACTCCGTAAGACAAAAGTTGCCCTTTAAACTGATAGATGGATACATTCTTTTTAAAAAAGTCACACATCAAGTTATTTTACTATCACATTTTTAATTCTGATAAAAAACAATCTCAAACTGTCCCATCCCACCATCACCAGTAAAATGATAAAACCAGGACACTGAAATTACCAATTATGCTTTGGCTGGTCATGTAACATGTCATAGGCATCAAAGTCCATGATATTTAGAATATAGTTTTCAAACTGACTTTTCATTGATATATTGGTTGCAAATAATATAAGGCTCATTACTAAAACGCCGGCAGCTACCATCATTCACCTAGTGAGCAACCCACTCAGAAAAGTGTCAAGAAATGGCCACTTCTACAACCTGAGTTGGGAATGACTGATACCTGCAATTATAAAGCATCTTAGCGTAATGAACATTGAAGCTTTAACACATTCACTATGGGGGCTGTAATTCCTCATTCACTGCCAGGCAGCTTCAGCCAGCAGTGGTACATGCTGGACTATCTCGCTGGGAAGCTTTTTATTAATTTTATTAGTAACAAGATCGGTAAGTGATAGAACCATTTGTATCACTAGTGGTATAAGTTGTGCAGTGGAACAGTCATGCATCAACTGGTTCTAGCCAGTGGGAACATGTTATTTCTTAAACTCAGGTTCAAAATAAGACTGAAACGAAAAAGCAGCAGCTTTTTCTAGAGTGAGCTCTAGAAGAGAGCAGCTTGTGATAAAATACTGGCTTCAGAGCATCCTTTCATGACAGCCCATACCAGTTAACTCCTGTTCATCCATTCTGAAACATGTAGACTTCATGGACATCTCCAGCACTCTGATGCACCCGTCATCAGATGCCAAGATCACTTTATCTGATGTGCACCAGTCCACGTCCAAGATCCGAAAGGTCACATTTCTTCCACTTCTTAGACTGCTCACCATCTGAACCTGCAAGAATCAATTTTGTCATCACCGTCAGGCAGAAAAGGAAGATGTTTATCTATCATTCTACACTAAATGGTGACGAGAGTGGTGTGACAAAGGCCCAAAGGAAGGGTAGAATTGCACTGATTCTAAAAGTCTATTTTCTGCATGCAAATTATGTTTTGAAGGTCTCCACCATAGTCATAACATTAGAGAATCAATGAATCACCTGTGGAGATGTCACCTTTAGAATAGAAACACTGTAAAAGTAAAAACTTTTAAAATAATTTGTTATAGGAAGCTTCGTGAACTTATAGTTTTTTTGATAGTTTATTTTTTATTGTATGGTTGCAGTACACAGTGATTACATTCATTGTAGAGAACTGGCACATGTACATAATACACCTGAATTCTTTTTATGTCCTCGTCCCCTTTCTTCCCTGCCCCTCCCTTCATTCTTTGGTCCAATTACACAATTTTCACTTCCAAGTCAGGAAAAGGCAGAAACAAACGCAGTCTCTGACCACAATCCCAGTCACGCACCCCCGCCTCCCCGCCAGGCCTACCTCCTTGGCATCCCACACTTCGGTGCCATCATTGTACATTGCTATCAGTTTTTGGTTTCCTTTGCCAGGAGCAAAACGAATCTTCCTCACCCAACTTCTGTGAGTCGGTATTCCTCTGTGGACAAACAAAACAAAAACACCAAGACTAGGCAGAGCAGAGCGTAGTCAGCGGAAACTATGTCCCATCTCTCTGCCTAGTTCTGCTCTGACAAGGTCTGCCGATGGCACAGTCACGTCACACTCTGGGATAAGGGCCATGTCCCGCAGAGGGTCCCACCCTTTAATATACACTAGAGCTACATTCCAGGGTTTCTTCAGGGGCCACCTCCAGGTAAGGGTCTACTGAAAAGGGTCCAGAACTTAGCTCAAATCCCTCCCTCAGGTGACCAGAGACTCAAGGCTCCAAGCTACCCGTGGCATTTTTACTGGTCTTGCTAACAAATCACAAGCCTCCAGTATTTTTGTTAAGCAAAAATTTCATTCTTGAATGAACAGTCATACCTGGTTACTCTGCCTCTCAAATCCCAAAAATTTAAGTTTCCATCCACATCTCCAAGCACTAATGTGTCTCCTTTCCAAGCAATGCAGGTAATGCTACCCATACTTCCCTGGGAAACAATACGAACACACATAAATTTCACTACTGATAAGCCATTAGAACACAGAAATATTTTTGTTTAATGGTCATGATGAAATAAAAAGTATTTAATAAGGCTTACTTATAAAAAGTTTTCCTTTGTTATAAATGCTATTGAATTCTAAAATCTAGACTTCAGGAACTAACAGCCATAGTACAATACTTTCATCTACAAAGAAACCAGAGTTCAGTTTGATAGACTGAGCTAGGTTATCTGAGGTAGAGTTTCTGAGGAAGAAATACCTTGGAAAAAAGAAAAGAAAATAAAAAGAAGGAAAGTCTCTTTACAGAGCTAACTATACTCCTCACTATAAAATGATAAATAAATCCATTCTAAAGGAAACTCAATTAGTTTCAGAACTAACTACAGTAATTTTTCTGCTGCAAAAGGTAACCCAGAGCTTTACAGATACCTTCTGGAAACTTGGAGTAATGATGCCAAAGACACAGGGTCACCGGGTCAGGGCTTGGACCTGAGTTTTACCACTTAAACTGATGCGGGTCTTGGGAAACATTTGTTTTGCCTTTCTCTGTCTTGTCTTTATCATTTGTAAAGTAAGATAAGCTTGTGAAACTTGAGGAGTTGGTATTAGTGTTAATAAGCTCATAAAGGTACAGGCTGTAAAGCAATGCCTGCCACACTAGAAAAGCTCAATACAATAGTAGCTATTAAATAACAGCATTACTCAATACTTTATTTATTACAAAAAGTCTTATTTTTTCATCTATGGTATAATACAAAAATTTACATGGCAACTACGGTCAGGAGTAGAAAAGCATCAGTGTTTGACAAACTGACCATTAACAGACTGGGACCCATACCAAATATTACAAAAGAAAAACTGAATTAAAAAAATCAATATTATAATGAGTTCAATAATACAAAATTTAGTTATACTAAGTAAATGAAATTCTATATAATATGAAGCAATGCTCTCAGATTTTATTTCTATTTTCCTGACCTTACTAATGGAATTTAAGAATTTGTTCTTAAATTTACTTTTCGGCTTTGAATATATTCAAATTTTAAATCCCACTTTTTAACTTTAGAGTATTGGCTTATTAGTCTAGAAATCACTGTTACCAGCTTAGAACTACATTAATACAACTGCACAGATAAGCAGACCTTCCGCTTAAGACCGCTGAAAGGACACAAACCATGTGGAGATACCAAGGGACTCTGAGGATGTGGGGCACAAGTATTTTATGGCTTTAAATAATCACAAGAGAACCAAAGCAAAACCAAACTTCCACAGAGCATACTAGTCACATATAGAACATCTGTTCCCTACATTTAAGATAAGACATTCAAATGGTCAGAAGTCAGGTCAGCACAAGTCAGAAATATCCTCATTTGTTTGAGTTTCCTAAAAATACACATTCTCCATATACATAACTTAAAATGCATCAAATTTTCTCCTTTCTTTTACCATTTTTATATACTGTACAATTCTGGGGTCAAAATCTAGAGAGAAACCTTCAACTCAAAGCAGATGTTTAATATTTTACATTTTGGAGAAGGGTCAGATAAATATTAGATTAAAATAAATAAACCCTCTACCTACATTTTACATGATAGTCACTGGAAAACTTTAATTCCAAAAAGTAAAAATAATAAACCAAACAATTTCTCACACACTATACAGATGTTAATTCCCTTTCTGCAAAAGTTGTATGTTCTAAAATATGTACTAATTTCACTGGAGGGCTGGATCCTCATTAAGATGATCATTCCTTCAGAGAGCTGTATTTAGTGGGGAAAAAATACCTGGCAGAGGAGACTTGGTATAAACTGATTTCAGGCCTCCACAAGAAAGGGATGGAACCCTAAAAGCCGTGTGGTACAATCATCATCCTGAAAAGAGCTTAGATAAAGAGGAACATGCATATGTTTAATGTTCAAAAGTGTAAAACTTATTTGTGGGTAGCTAGGAAAACTGGTATCAAAAAATTACAGATAATTTCCACTCTCAATTTAAAATGTGAGGTAACGAAAAAGCAGAGACTGGGTCACTTGTGTGTGGCACTGACAGGGCTGAGGCAGGGATCTTTTCTGGGCCATTAAAAGAGGAACTCCCACATAAAAGAGTGCTATGAAGCAAACCAAGACTTGGGAATTCAGTGTTACACTGAATTTGTACGTCTGAACTCAAAAGACAGTTTTTCTTTCTACATATTTAAATTTCTTTCCAAGTATAACTACCAAATATCAAATTTTTACATTTATATTATTATTTGCATCTTTTCAAAATTCTGAAAATGCTTGGCAATATTACATACTACTGTCTCAGATGTGATTTATATATATAATGGTAAAAATTAAATTACAAATTGAAAAGTTCACTCACTTGTTACCTCCAACACTTGGGGGTGGAATGCCCCCAATTTTCTATAGCTATTATTAGAGAAGGTTTGTTACCCAGCTCCTAAGACAGCCTCATTCATTCTTCCTTTGTGGTATTCATAGCTCCTGGTAGTCACCTGCCTCAGGGAGTAGAGCTGATGTGAAGGCCAACAGCATACTGAGGAAATGATGGAGTGTGACTTCTGTAACTAGGTCACTTAAAAGACACCCCAGTTTCCTTCTTGCTGTCTTTTGAAGCACTCACTCCAGCGGAAGTACCCTGCCAAGTCCTGAAAAGACCCAAGCGGTCCCGTGGGAAGGGGCTCAGGCCTCTCCCTATGGTCAGCATTCATTCAGAACAGCCATGTGAAAGAGCCATCTTTGAAGCACACCTGCCTGCCCCTTTTAACTTAAACGACCCCCGCAGCCACACTTTGACTGCAGCATGTAACCCTGAGCCTCATGCAGGGGTGTAGGAGGTGGCCTTCCATTACAACATTCCCTCTTTAGATGGCAATTTTAAATAAATACAATCCTCTCATACTTCCACTTAACTATTTTCTTAATCTATTAAATACAACCTGTGACACACAAGTTCATGCAAATTATTAACTATAAAACCTTAGTTAAAGGATTCCACGAAGCCAAAAAAGGGATCTATAGAGGTAGTAAATATTAGTACTATTATATCTACAACCTGGTTCTGCTACCCCAAAACAATATCATGGTGTAAGTCAAATCTTTCAGGAAAATACTTGAAATGGAAAAAGAATAGATACTGAAGTCGGAGAGACCTAAGTCTCAAACACCGTTCCATCATATAACTGAGTCAGGTAACCTTGAGAAAGTTATTTATTCCCCCTGTGGACTCTCATGGGGATAAACATGAGCAGTACACAGTAAATATTTAATCAAAGTAATTATAGTATTATTTTCTAGTAGTAAGGGGCAAGTTTATCTGGTGATAATGTCTCTAAGTACTCAAACTTATTTATTTATTATTATTATTTTTTTCAAACTTATTTATATTAAGCTTTTCTGAAGATTTCCAACTTAATTATGCCTTCACTGGGTATAGATGAACAAAATTCTTGATAAGGGAGATTTAACCAAGGGTTAGACTCACATCTGGCGGGATCCGGGCACTATCTTTCACAGAGTTCCCCTCAACAGTGAGATGAAAAACTTGGCCATCATTATCTGTAAATACAAAATGCTCCCGAGCAGAGATGTTCTGGCTGAGCTCAGATTTACTTTCTGCCTCCTGTAATAAGCTTTGGGATAAAGAAAAATTAGATAAATACCCATCTTTCCTCTAGAATGACACCCATAATTAATTAACCCACCCACAGGATAGGTGCATTAACAGCAGGGCCAAAACCATTTTGGAAAGTCTGAAATGAATCTTGCCCAGCTAATGATGTAAAAATGTAAATCGCCCCCAAATAATCATAAATGGGAGGAAGTTAATCTGGTACTGGGGGGTCTGATGTAAATTTCACATAAGCTAGTTTTGTTGCAGAATGCCACAGAGAGGGGAATCACATTGATCTACTATTGTGGCTGAAGCTTTTTGTTTGTAAATGATACGGCTGGGGATAATACATAAATTTAGAATTCCCAGTAGATTTTCTCTAGTGTGCACCAGTGATAATATGATCTTTGTTTATCCTATGCTCATCTGTATTTCAGAAGCTGAAGGACACTTCACTGATTACATCCACTGATGGATGCTGATGAATGGACAGTACTGTGTATGTTACTGAGCACACAAAGCAATACAGTCAACTTTGGTAACTTGAGTAGGCACTGAAACAGGAAGCGGCACTGTACGCTCAAACCAGTCCACTTTTCTAAAGAAGATGCCTTTGGATGACATTTGTCAAATTCTCAACTGACACTGGCAGTACAAATGATCCTGCCAGGCACAGAAAACTCTACCTGATCACAGATGACTCAACAATACTCAGTTCTGTGTCAGAGACAACAGTCTGGCGGGCCATGGCCTCTCGGGTAGCAAGCTGTTTCTTTCTCAGGCTCTTCAAGTTGTGAGATGGTGACCACTCCTGTGGACACACAAGCAAAGACACACAAACCTAGAAGTGCTACGTTTCTGCTTTCATTTCCTTCCAGAACAGAAGGATAGATTCACCATTGCCTAGCACCACTTACGATTACTGCATATGATTTTTTTTTAGATTTTACCATTTATTGAAATACTGACTGAATGCACTTTAGTTAGACCTTAAGGTTAAAAAAAAAATAGAAAACTTACAAGAGGAAGTTTTGATGCTTTCCTTTTTACAAACTGAACAGAATGAATTCAATTACTACATCTCCTATTCCTCACCTCCTTGTCTAGCTCTTACCTGGACAGGGAAAAAGAATCACAATCCTCCAATTAGGAAGCAGGGATAGATCCATCCCAAACCACTTGTTTTATTTATTCTTTTATATTTGTACCTATTCCAATGTATTTAATCCATTGTTGGATTAATAATCCAGTCTTAATCCAATCTTTCATATGCTGAAGTTTTGAACATGTAGTTATGAAGTTTTAACATGCATTTTTAATTATGTAAGTAGTACTGGGCTTATATAATATCCTGTTTCTTTTTTCTGTTCATCGCTTTTAATGTATTTTAAGTAGTGTGTTCATCTTCTTGTTTGTGCATGGTACATAACACTCCACACAGACATTTACCAATTTTTAGTCTGTTTTTTCAGCATAAGATACCCAGATTCCTTTGAAAGCAATCATGACAAATGACACTGCAATGAAAATCCTTGCAAACAATCCTTTGTGGCCTAGAGCTCAGCTGCACCATAGAGAGTATCTGTGTTTGCCTAAGTCCTCAGTGCAAAAGTATTCCCTGCCTTATTTTCTACCCACTCTTGATGCTATCTGCCTTTCCAATTTTTGTTAGTCTAAAAGACATATAATGTTTATTTTACTTTGTACAACTCTGAAAACACGAGTTAAACGTTTTCACATGCTTGTTAGCCTCTCATGCTTCTCTGCTATTCACTAATGTTCACATACTTTATTCATTTCCCCTATGGTGATCCTGTTTTTTACTGTTGTTTTGAAGGAGTGCCTTGTTAGTTTTTAGATATTGGAAGATTTACCGGACAATAGCACCCTTCACTAAACATAAATCATTAATTGTCATGTGATAAATTTTTTCTTAGTTTGAGCTTCTGATATCCACTTTTGTACAAAGGCCACAAAAATATTCTCTTAAATTATATTATTAGGTTATATTAAATTTTATAGCTTTCTATTTTATGTTTAGGTCTTTAATCTTGTGGAAACTTCTTTTGTAAGTGGTATTAGTCAGATACAGTATTCTTTCCCATGTGACACAGTCTCCCCAATACTATTTCTTGAATAGTCTGTTCCACTGATTTGTGTGTTGCTCTCCTAAATATTCATGATCTATTTCTAAACTCTTTATGAGTCCATTTTCTACCTTTGTGTCAATATAACCCTAATATTATTTCCATAGTTTATAAAATGTCCTGATATCAGTAGTGTAATCCAGCCCCCAGCTCATCACAATCCTCCAGTTAGGAAGCAGGGATAGATCCATCCCAAACCACTTGTTTTATTTATTCTTTTATGATCTATTCTTTCATGATCTATTTTACTCCTTTACTCCTCTTTCTCAAGAGTGACTTTGCTATGTAGGGTGTTTATTATGTTATAAACATTTTAGAATATGTTTATGATGTTCCTCCAAGTGTCCAGATAAGATTTTAGTAAGAACTGCACTATTATTAAATTGACCTATCCAAGAGTTTTCTCTATTTATTTAGATCACCTTCTTTGAATACATATTTTTAGAAACATATGGCAGCAATGTTGTCAATTTAACAAAAGACCATTTCTAAAGAAAAACATTCACCACATACATATATACTTAGATAATCTTGTTCTCAAATTGTAACTTACCAAAGCAGTTATTGCAGGAAAACTTTTGGACATTTCTCTAAGAAGGGTACAAGTCCTAACATCCCATAATTCTAGGGGTTTATCTTTGAAAACAACTGCCAAATACTGCCTAAATGGAACAAACAATAGGAATAAACAAAATCACTGAGTAAGCCCATTTTTTGCAAGTTTTATCAAAAATTGGTACAAATAAAATCTTAGCAAATTAAAAAAAAAACTCAGATGACACATCCCAAGCACAGACAACTTAAACTACCATTTAGGTCCCATGATTAATAGTGATAAAAATGTAAAGCTCTCAGATAACCTATGAAAGCATGTACAGTCTCAACTCTGAGGGGGAGACTGGTCTGAAGAGTGGCCTGGGTGCCAATCCTGATGCCACAATTCACTTTAACCCTCCAGAGCCCAAATTTCTCCTACCTGACATGGAAATACTAACATCTATATCAATGAATTGGTATGCAGATTATGGTAACAATTACATAAAAGGTAGGCAAATTTTCTGTCATCCTACCACAGTAAGTATGCAACAAATGCTGTTTTACTCTCTCTCTATCAAGCCTAGAAGTACCTAATGAATCAATAAATGCCATTCAAGAAAGGTGAATTAAGCACTGATTCCTCAGTAGCCAGTGAGGAACTAAAACTATATTCATAAACATTGGCTAACATCAAAGAAGCACAACAGAGTGGGAAGATTCCAGGACTCAATGTATTAAACAACTTAGATTCTTTCACTCAGGATCATGTCTGCCACTTGATCATGGGACTTCAGAAAAACTGTGGAACATTTTTGAGTTTTACCCTATGTTTAAAATGGTATCTTCCTCACAAAATGCTGGATTAATTGAAAGGATAAGAACAGCATAAGAACCCTGACTGATTAGACAAGCATAATATGCCATACTGTGTATTAGATCTCACAGAAAGGTCTCTATACACAAGCAAAATGTGTTAAATGCTATATTCACTGTGAAAGAGAAGATGGATTTTGACAACAGGGAAATGAAGTTCCAGATAGAAATTACAAATGTGACAAATGAAAAAAGACAGGAAAGGACACAATGTACTGGGGATTATGCTTCCTTAAATGCACAGACTGTGGGAACAATCATAAAGAAAGCTAAAATACAAATTTTGGATCATATTATAAAGACCTTAAATGCTATGCTAGGTTACGCAGGGGTTTATTCCACAGAAAACAGTGAACCATAATAAAGGGTTTCAAGCAGGGGATACTGAGACCAGTCATTTTAGAAGTGTGAGTTCAGCAGGAATGTGCAGGGCTGAGACTGAAAGCAGAAGCGAACGGAGTCCCATCAGGCTGCAGAGAACTCTTGTTTACGTGAACTACAGCAAATGAAATTAATAAACTAAAAGCTTTATTAGACTTGAGAGAGACTCTACAGAGATACAGTTTGTTCATGTATTCTGAAATTTCTAAGATGTCAATTCTTTTCCGCTCTGATATGTGGATTCAGTGCAATCTCTCTTTTTTTTTCTTTTTGTTCGTTCAGTACTGAGGTCATGCTATTTCTAATTTTAATTCAATTTTTTTTTAGAAAGTCTTACTAATTTACTTGCCCATGTTGGGCTTGAACTTGCACAATCTTTCAATCGAAGCCCCAGCAAGACCTTTTGGCAAAACTGATATGCTGATTCTCAAATTTATATGGAAATGTGGAGATCCTAAAAAAGCCAAAACAATCTTGAAAAATTACTAGGAACCTTATTCTTTCTTTCTTCCTTTGATTGTTTTTGTTCAACTTTTATTTTTAAGAATCCTGCTTTAGATGTATTTTCCCTTGGAATAAAACTTCAAAACATTTCTGGAATTATGAGTTTAAATTTTAAATAAGAAAAATGAGTTATTTCACTCAGGAGCCCCATGCTTGATGGAAGTAAAAAGAATTTCATAAGATAATTTTTTTAAAATAAGTAAAAAGTGCTCATCTCAATAGAGCTATCACAGAACAAAATTAAATTGCTAGTTTTACCAATCTTATGACATGCTAAGGTTCCTCAAGACTACTTACCCTTTTATAGAAGATAAAAGTGATTCAATTTTGTAGAGATTTGCTTTAATATTGCTGCGTATCATTTGCTATTGCTACAAAACTATTTACATATTTTAGCATATTTTGTTTCATGTCATTTTTAAAACTATGAGATTCCCTTATGGTAACACCACGGATTTCTTTAGGTTGACACTTACTTCAAATGAGACACTTTAATCATTTCAATGGGTGATTCATCGTTGCCTCGTTCACCACGAAAAGCAATGCTCCTACCTTTAATTGCAAATATTAAAGAAAATGTGAAAAGAACATATAAGAAGCCGGAAGCCATATCAGTGTAATCTAATCATTCTTACGTTCTGGTCTCCTATTCACCAGTTTGCTTTTAAACTGTTTGTGATAATTAAAAAAATTTTCAAAATGTTACAAGTTAAAAATCAATAATACACTGCATATATTTAAATGTTTTTTGAAAATACATTTTCACTTCTTATAGTTTCTTAAATTCTATAACTCAATTTTAGAAATTTAGAGCTATCATTTCCTAAATTTTAAAGTGTAGTAAAGCAATTATCCACTGTAAAAACTACTTACATATTTAAAGAAATATAAAACATTCCCATATTTCCAAATACTAAGTAGTGGGGAAAAAACTCATGATACAGGTATTTAGGATTTCCCAGCTCTTGTACCAAATAGTATCCAAAGCATTTAGAACATGTTCCCCCCAAAATGTCTCTATAAACTGACATTAGGGAACAATGACTAAATATTTAAGCACGCTATACAAGAAGTAGCTCCTGCCTAAAAGAAGGAAAATGTTTTTCTATAAACAAAAAGATAAATTCCATCTTTTAGATAATTCTGAAAAAGTTATTTTACTGTACTATTTTCTATTCAAGCCTTCAAACTCCTAAATTAAGTTTCCCTATTTAGTTAGCTAGAGAATATCAAGTGCTCTAAATTTGAACATTTAAAGACCATCCTTAATCTATGAGGTTTTGAAGGTTTTCCTACAAAGGCCCAAACTTTAAATAGAGAATCTAAAAGAATTATTTCAATATTGATCTTTTGATTGCTGGGTGTATGGTATATGCTTATAATCCCAGCACTTGGGAAGCCGAGGCAGGAGGATCACCATGAGTTCATAAGCGTGTTCAAGGCCAGGAGGATCACCTGGACTACATAGTGAGTAAAAGGCCAGTCTGGACTACACAGTGAGACCCTGTCTCAAAAAAAAAAGGAAAGAAAGACAAAGAAAAAGACTGATCTCTTGTTTGTATATAACAATGTACTTAAAGCAGACTGGCATATGTTTTATGAATCTATCTGGCTAACATCATCCACTTTACCACATAATTTTTTAACAATATTTCCATAGAAACAGTGATAAGACTTTTCTAGGGATGTTATTATAGAACAAAAGAATGGATATATATAAATATAGAATATAAGAAAAGACTCCAAGGTGAAAGTACTTGGAACACTTTTATTAACAGCAGAACATATGATAAACTATTTTGAAAATTTTAAGAGTCTAAATACACAAACCTGTTGGAAGATCAACCAGCTGGAGTTCATTTCTCACTAAACCCATATTATTTGGTGTTGAGGTAGCAAAGGAAAGAAAACCTGTCAAGCTTGTCCATTCAATACCCCTGGAAAATAAATAAATATTAATTTAATATCCTTTTTTTTAAAAAAAGGATTTTTTTCTTGTGTGTGTCTTTTTTGAGACAGGGTCTCCCTATGCAGTTCAGACTGTCTTGAGCTCACTTTGTAGCCCAGGCTGATCTCAAACTTGTAACTATCCTCCTGCCTCAGCCTCCTGAGTGCTAGGATTACAGGTGTGTGCCACCATGCCTGGCTTAAAATAAGGTTCTCTTAAGACTTAATTGTATTATATACTTTAAAATAGTACCTTTTATTGAGACTGTATTACCACATATTTCTGACATGCACAAAATTATTTCTATTTTTTTTTTGGTACCAGGAATCAAACTCAGGACCTTGTGCTTGCCAGGCAGGCACTTGTGCCACTGAGCTGTATCCCTGGCTCACAAAATTATTTATAATTACAACTATTTCCTAATGTTTGATAAGATAGTGCAGTTATCAGGATTCATACCATCATTGTAATGACAATTAAAATTTGTCCATGGAAAGCTGCATCACAGCAATGTCCATGAATTTTAACTGGATTTTAAAAAAACAAGTACTGCAGAAATATTCTGAGCAGAATGCTTAAAGTTAGGCATGTTTAGGAATTTTATCAACATTCCTAATTGATTAGGAAGCAGAAATGCTTTCTTAAAAATCAGTACATGTTTGCAATTCACATGATTTAAAATCACCTTGGGGAGTGGTACAGGTACATGTTACAGCTTGCTTCTTTTTTTAATCCCCTTCCCTCACTTTCCTCCTCCTCCTCAAGTTCCTGTATCCCCTCTCACACCTGCTGATATTATTTGGCTTAGCTCATACTATGGCGTATAGTGTTTACATTAATTGGGATACAGGGCATCACCTTTATTCTTACTTCCCCTGGCTATACTCCCTATCCCTTGCCCTTGAGGAAGTAGAAATTTTTATTTTATTTATTTTTATTCTATTTTAAAAGTAAAAGAACGAAAACATATTAACAAACAGACAGCCACTTACAAACTAGCATGAAAATAGTACAATCAAAACTACATTACAGACAAGGTGACAGGGAATTAACAATGGTTGTTGTATTACATACTGATAACTTCAAAGTGTATACTCAGGAAAACAAATATAGACATGCAAGATTGATCAAACAACTAATCATTAACTGTTCCAATAAAGCAACAGAAGTCAGTAGTACAACTATGTTAGCTATCCTGCATATACATACATACATGCATAATTATCCCTTCTTTTTCTCTTTCCCCTCATCCTAGTTGCTCTCTACTTTTGAGCAGTTTCACTTCACAATGTTTATCATACCTCCTAATTTATAATCACACTTTCAGGTTCTTACACTAGTGATATAATATGTTGCTCAAACATGCACATCTGATTTATTTCACTTATGAATATGGTCTCTAGTTGTGACCATTTACCTATAAAAGCCTCAAGTTTGTCTTTCTTTATAGCTAAGTAATATTCCATTATATAAAAATGCCACAGTTTTTTTATCCACTCCTCAGTGGATGGACACTTGGGTTGCTTCCATGATTTAGCTATTACAAATTGTGCTGGGCTATAAACATGGGTGTACATATATCGCTGTGGTATGATGTTTTCAGATCTTCTGGGAAGATACCCAGAAGGGGAATAGCTGGGTTGAATTGGACCTCTAGACCTAATTTGCTGAAGAATCTCCAAACCGATTTCCACAGTGGTTTCACCAGTCTCCATTCCCACCAGCAGTGGAGAAGAGCTCCCATTTCTTCACAGCCTCGCCAGCATTTGTTATTGGTTGATTTCTTAATGCTGGCCATTCTTACTGGGGTGAGGTGAAATCTCAATGTTGTTTTAATTTGCATTTCTTGAATGACTAATGATGTTGAACATTTTCTCGTGTATTTATTTGCCATTTGTGTTTCTTTATCTGAGAAGTGTGTATTCATCTTAGGTGCCCATTTTCGGATTGGGTCTTTGAATTTGGGGAGGTTAATTTTTAAAAATTCTTTATATGTTCTAGACAGAAGACCTTTGTCTGAGGGACAGCCAGCTAAGATTTTTTCACAATCTGTGGGTTTTCTTTTTACTCTGCTGGTGATTTCTTTAGATGTGCAAAAACTTTTCAGTAAGATGAGGTCCCAGTTGTTGATTCTTTGAAGTGTTTCCCTTGCAGTTGGACTTTTGTTCATGAACTCTCTGCCTACTCCTGTGTCTTTAAGATTTTTACCCACTTTGGAAGTAGAAATTTTTAAAGCAAAGAATATGAACAAAGCTTTAGATTTGGAAGTAGATAAACATTCCAAATAGGGTACTGATTGCAGAAAAGAGCAAGGCAAGGCTGGAAGAGAAAGGCAAGTCTTCTCATAACCTCCCATAAATGGAAGGCCCCGCCAGTCCCAGGGATGAGGGTTCTGACGCTAGGCAACGACATGTTTTTTCCCCACTAATGAAACTCGGCGGTGTACACCAACACAATGTGCAAGAATGGAAAAGTGAAAGGGGCACAGGATAACGGACTTCAGAGTCACAAGCACTGCTGACATGGAGTAGAGGCTGGCTGAGAGGGAAGGTTAAGCCTTGGTTCTATTATACATAGTTGCTCACCAGCATTTATAGGACAGCCATTTTAGCAAACTACATATTGTCACTGGCTGCTTCACTATACAAGCTGAGCTAAGAAGTGATGGTAGAGGTTTCATGGCTTAAAATTCTAAGCTTAAAATATTTACTGTTAGGTCCTTTACAGAAAATGTTTACTGATCCCTGATCTAATTTCTCCATTTTTGCACTGATCTGCATGGAACTGCTACACTTAACATAAAAGGCTGCCCCTCCAATTTCCCCAGCATGTAAAATGGACTTGTGTATCATATCTAAACTCCTCTATGTGGCTTTCAAGACCATCCAGCCATGTGCTTGACTGAGCTCTTCAGCTAGTCAACTGAACTTCGTCTGTGATTTTAAGTCAAAGAATCATCTTCACTGATCCCTGTATATAGTCCTACATGTCTTTTGGCAGACAAAGATAATCCAAAGAGAATTAAAAACACTACTTCCAGCCGAAGGCAACTGCTGTATTAATCTATGGTTGAGTCTTTTAACACAAAGTTGTGCTGAGACACATAGCCTAATGGCTGCTTAAGACTAAGTTCTCTAGGTCTGTGATCTCCAACTTTTTCTGGAAGATAATTTTTCCATGGATGAGGGGATGGCGGGAGTGGAGGAATATGGGTTTTAGGATAATTCAAAGGTATGGGCAGCTCTTTCATGCACAGTTCACAGCAGGACTTATGCTCCTATGAGAATGTCTTGCTGATGCTGATCTGACAGGAGAAAGAGCTCAAGTGGGAAGGCGTGTGATAGAGAGTGGCTGTAAATATAGATAAAAGCTTCGCTCCCTAGCGGGTTGCTCGCCGACTGTGTAACCTGGCTCCCAAAAGAATCCCTGCTCTAGGTAATGTCCATACTTTGACTTCTCTCTTCCTCTTCAAATGTTACTGGAGTTAGGTCCTGGCTGTCGCACTAACTAGCTCTGGAATCTCTGCATCTCGGTTTCCTCATTTGTGATGCAGGGCAAGTAGTGTGAACAGAAGGACTTGCCCTGTCGTATGTGCTGCAGATATGTACTGGTAAGTGCTGTCATCGTGATTATTATTCACATTTCAAAAGCTAACTAAAGCCTTATTTTCTTCATCAGCCTTCCTGACTCACTACACTCAAATCACTCTCACAATGAATACCGTAAAATTTGCTTAATTATTCATTAGAAAAGCTCCTCCGTCGCTTGTTTTTTCTTTGCCTTCTGTAACAGGTAACAGTAACTACTAATTTTTCTACTCAGAATGAACAACAGCAGAGTCACTTGGAGCATATTCTAGTCTCCATCATTCTGTAGATTCAGTCAGCTCTGTCTGTCCACAGAAACTCTAAGACTCACCCTCCAAGTCTTATTGCTAGTTATAAAATCGACAGTAGCAGGCCTGGAGACAGACAGGTTTCTAATCACTAGCTATAGATAAAATCCACCCAAGCTTGTAGTTTTAAACTTTAGCTCAGGAGACTGTAACATCCTCTGAATGAGCTGATAAGGTCCATGGCCTGTAAGTTCAGGCAATGTGTGAGGGGTAAAAAGAAATCCTCACGGTCACAAAACAAACTAAAAGGAGACATCCACCTACAGAGTAAACAGGGACCTACTTCGTTCTCAAGGAGGTAAACCTAGTCCCTTTTATTTATGAAATGACTTCAGAAAAAGGAAAAGATTACTTAAAAGAGCCAGTTAGTCATCTGTAGTAAATGGAGCTGAGACCTCATTCAGTGTAACTGCCATTTTGGCCTTGCCAACCTTCATGCCTGAAGGTGTATTCGTTTTCTCTCTCTGAAAAAAATCTGTAATTTTTGCAATAAACTCTATGCACTCTAGAAAATGGCCTACATGACTTGTCTAAAATCTTCTGTCAAAGACACAAAGAATCAAATTGTATTGCCAGTTCCCTGAAATGTTGCAACCTAGCCCTGTTAGCAGCTTGCTCCCTGCTAACACTGTTGCTGGCAACCCAAATTAAGTAATTGGCACTGCTGTATTAATGTTGGAATGTTAGACACTTGGAATTCTGTCCTCTATTCCTCCCTTAGTAGTTTCAAAAATGCATCAAGTATAAGCTAATGACTTTTTAAGCACTAGGAATACAGCCATAAATGAGTCCTTCTGAAGCTTGCCTTCTAGTAAAGGAGAGACATTACAGAAGTGCATTCTGTATTACCCATGAAAAAACCGACTTATTGCAGAGTTCAACAGGAGCTGTTTGAGGATCTCTCATAATCTGGTCTCAGGAGATAGGCAGGGCTTCCTAGAAAAAACTTAGAGCTGAGACTCAAAGGGCAAACAGAATTTGAATCTAAGCCTGTATTACCGAGACAACCCAAGTGACTGAGAAATAGTGTTAGATTGCACTCTCTTTGAAGGAAGGTAGGTACCACATCACATCTCCCCAGGCATGTGATACACTCAGGAATTTTGTTAGATTAAATGAATGACGTCCAAGAAAAGCCCAGCACTCCTCCTTGTGTTAAGTGTCATGCATATTCACAGAAATGTGTTCCCCTCTGTTTAAGATGTCCCAGCATACAGGATATAACAGAACATGAGGTGGCTGCTTATGTTCTGTAATCTACAGTGTAAGCATGCTGCCTTTGAATGGATTACAGCAGACGCTTAAATGCCCTATTCCTAATGGCAAAAATAAAAATGAAGTTGGACTTCAAAGTGGGCTAGAAAAGGAGGGGATTATTACTCATTAGAATGAAAACTCTTGTCAGACATAGCTGACCTCTACTGCCCTCGGGATTACAATACTATCATCTAGGTTTAACTGCATCTCGAGGGCTCTAAAAGACTAATACCAGCAGCTCATTTTCTGTTCTAGGCTTTCTTATTTTATCAGATTCCTGACCACTGGACATAGCAACCTTTGAATTTAACAGTAGGTCTCTGGGGTTCTGACTCCTCCTATGGGTTCCCGGGAACACTTGGCCTGTTGACCACCTACTGAATACATGAGAAAGGGCTCCTATCAGCATGGAGGGCTGGGGGGTCCCACACTTCTGAAAGTTTTAAGATTCTTCTGCAAACTTACAGATAAAACAGAGATCATTTTACTTTCTATAAATAATTTAATCAAGGCAATACTGGGTCAATTAATGTTCTAATATCCATATAAAATACTATTAATAATTTTTGACAAAAAATAACACCAGGCTATCTTATTTTAAATTCAGCCTAAGGAAAAACACACAAACTAATAATCTAAGAATATTAACATGTACCATTCTAACTTTGTTTACTTCTAGGTATTGTCCACTAAATTATAAACATCAAAATATTTGTTCAGAGGCATATAGAATACACTCAATAGATATTTGTATTACTAGTTAAAATATCATAGTTTTTAAAATACACACACACACACACACATGCACACACACACACACACACACACTCCTGCCTATTTGTAGTTGTATATAGCCCCTGGCCACAAGATTCATGTACAAGGGAGAAAAGCAACTTTCTAAAAGTTAGCCTTAATTTGCACATAAAAATCTAGAATGTGTTGGGTTTATTGCTAATCAGTTCTGATTTTTTATAACACATCTGTGAAATCTTCATAATAGCTTTTAATTGTAGTACTAAAACTGCATTAATTGAAACACAAAGACAGCAGGATTTTAGCATCTTCTTGAGTAGCATCTCTGAATACAAAATGAGTTATCTCCAAAATGGGAATTAAAAAATGGAAATTCATATGCAGAATGGAGGGCTTGTGTAGGATCAGACACAATGCTACTCTGTGTGAGCAGCACATCCCTTAGAGTGTTAGGTATTCAATTCACACTATAAACAACTGTAGTGTTACTTAACCGTAAATATAGTAGTATAAGTCATTTATGTAGTAACATCTACAACCTGCATGATCTAGGTTAAGAAATCTTACTTAACATTAATACTTTGCTGATTAGCTATGGAAGGTTTCAGTATTCAGAAACAAAATGACAATGTGCTTGATTTTCCAGAAGCATGTGTCAAATTCTTAGCGTTAATCTTGCCTCATTTACCACTTTTTACATTGTCAGCATGATTCCTACTGATCTATGGACATTTTTAGAAGGAGATCTTGCAAATGTACCATAACAGCTCAGGCTCTGAAGTTTGAAAGGTCCAGAATGAATTACATAGATTACTCTGTAATTCTCAGTTTCTTCCACTATCAATTAGAAATATAACATTGGCTACTCATTAGCAGTGTAATGGGGATTCAGTGAAGTGATGTGTGCACAGTACTAACATAATCCTTGGGACAAGAACTGGTTAAATGATTGGTTCTTTGATTGGTTGGTATTAGCTATAAAAGAAATCACCACATAGGAATGACCAGGGTAAAGAAATATCAAGGACAGAAATGAAGCAGGAAAGAAAGGGAGACAGATATAAACAGCAGCCACGGCAAAGACTACTGGGGGAAGCACGTAGCAGAGTGGCAAACTGCAAATCCTGTATCAGGGTCGAAAGAAGAGAACAGACTAGAAGAAGCTAAAGAGATACTTTTGCTGCCATATCCCTAAAGCACAGTGCTTTTGAAAATATTACTACTCCATGTAAATGTATTTGTGACAATACTAGAGAGACACAACATAAAGTGGAAATAAAAAGGAACCAAACACTGAAAACGATTCACTTGAAAGAATAAAGACTTGTAAATCTTTCAGGCATTTCCAATACAAAAGCTGAGATACTCACTGGGTTTACCCTTCCCAATCCAGAAAATGCATTTACTCAGAGTAGTGTATTCACTAAAGGTTCACTAAGACTTTTAATGTACAAATGAGACCTACAATTATATAATGCACAGAAGACAGAAAATGGCCTTGCTTGTACTTTCACTTAAAGATCACTGGAAAATATTGGAAACTGACATTATATTGTGTGTAAGAATAATCTAATCACTGAAAGGGGAGAAGAGGAAAACAGTGCAGTGCTCCGCAGAATAATGCCACAGAGCAAGGGTGCAGAAACAAGAGGTTCTCTTCTGGCAACTCAGGCTTCTCTCACACGTCTGTGCACACACAACACTCACACCCACATCACTCAGAATTAAACAATAAATGCTGTACATTTCTGGGCCTTTTCTGATGGTGGTTAAACAAAAGAATATGGTTAGTTCATAATTAAAATGATTTTATTCAAATGTTATGAGTAATCCTAATGATAAATCTTCATCAAACTGGAAAATAACAAAACCTGAACAAGGCAACAGTGATTTTAGATGAGAAAGTAACCTAGCCCTCAAGAGAAATAAATAACATGCAGCAATAAAAGATTTTATTTCTAACGTGCTGTACAAAGCAAGCAATTAGTACTAATCTTGATACAGCCATTAGCTAGACATGAATACTATTCAAACTTTTCAAATAATTACCACTGTAGATACTATTACAAAGTATTCAATGCAGCAGTCTATGAGTTCTTTCTGATATTACCTACATTTGTAATGTCAAAGTCACTAGGACATACTCACTTGACTTCACATGAGTGGATGCTTAATTCCTTGTGCAGCAGGCCACTGGTAAGGTGATATACCAGGACAGAACCATTACTTGTGCCTACCAAAATGATGTAACAGAAGGGTACTAATTTAGTGGTAATTCTAATTCTTTTCAACAAGCAACAAGTCTCTTCTCAAAATTTTAATCATTTTACAATGTTTATCTTCTATGAAAGTGAACCAATTTAAGTGCCTACAAAATGCATTTCTCTGTATTCTTCCATATCAAAAATGGGTCTAATCATGTATATGCTGAAATTTTACCAACTCTAGGGATAGATTTCCACAATAAGATTTTAAAACACTAAATCAGTACATGTAACTATTTGAAGTAGCATTCCCCTAAGCTTTTTTACACATTGGAATTACATGTTTGAGATTCAGAATGCTTGTTATTGTTGGTCCTGATAAAACAGAGCCTAATAAAGCTCATTAACCAGATCTTTATTTTTCTTTTTTTACAAAGTTACTACTTTTGTCTAATATTAAATAAATCATGAGACAGTGAGGCACAGTAGTTAAATGTGGCTTTTGTAGTTAGTGTGAGTTCATGCTCTGGATCTATATTCTTAGGTGAGTCACTTGTCCAACACTAAATCTATGTTTTTACCGCTTTAAGAGGAGAATAATAGAAAATCTACTTGTTTAAAATTAAATGAGAAAAATAAATGTAAAGCACAATATCTCCCACAAAGCAAGAAGCACCGGGATGACTAGAATTAACTTGGTTAGTGAGCATTTGTTATCTCTCCTAGAGCTCTCTGTGGTTTCAGACAGTATAACTAAGGAGAAAAGACATGGACATTTGTGATCAAGTTTTAGTCTCTAATGTGTTTTTATAAATTAAGTAAGAAAAGTTAAAAGTATAATTGAACAATCATTTTTTCAATGTATATTAAAGAATTAACATATCCAACAAAGCAATAGAATGGAAGCAAATCTTATCTTACTTGCTGAATAAAGCTCCAGAAATCTTTTACATAACTATTCTAGAAAAAAAAACATACAATTGCCTATATTTATAAGCTATTTCATAATAATAACTTCTGGTACACAGCAGCTGAATATTGAAAATTTTCAATTACTAAATCCTCATAATGATCAAATGATTTCTACATTCTATAAGTTTTTGACGATGCTGAACCTATGATCTAACACACTAAGGGCACCACTAGAGGTAGTTCCATAGCTGAACTCTGCTTATCTTATCTAGTGACTTTAGGCTTTTATTTTATATTTTTTGTTTTTATTTTATCATACTAAGTTTAATAAATGAGGATGTGGACTGTACACTAGTACTATACAACTTGAAATTTCAACAATGGCACTCTTAGACCTTGACATAGTTCTTATTATACAGCTCTAACAAGAAATACTTTTACAAGAAATTGATAAAATTCCAATTGACAAATTAGGTACACTGACAATGTATACACATGTATATGTAATGAGAATCCTAATTAAGATCTCTATAAAATATTAAGTGTGAATAGCTTCTTAAGCAAAAATTAAACACTTCCTACATTTATATAAATCTGGACACAGGTACACACAGATTATTCAATCTTCAAATTCAAATTACTTTCAAGAGATAGTCACAGAAAAACATGAAAACTCCAAAAGAAATACCCAAAGGAGCTGTGAGTACTCACAAGTTAGTTATTAAGCTATGTAAGACATGTTGGCCACAAAATAAATGTGACCACGTTTTCATTTAGAAAAGAAGAAAAAGAATCACAAGTCACATGTTTATAAGACTGGGAAGACAGAAGCCAACCATCAGTATCATAAGATAAAATGTTCAAAACTTTTTCAATTTTTGAAGAAATGCATTTCAACTTTATGTATGTATGAATAAACTATGTCTCTTTATTTTTCTCTGTGAAAAAAATTATGTTCACCTTGTTACTATGAAATTAATGTGACAGTAAGTTGACACCCAGACATATTTTTTTGTATCTGTAACATAAAAACTTGTAATTTCAAACCAAAAAGCAAATCTGAGTTTATAAAAACCATAGTCTATTTAAACAATAGCTAATACACAATTCTTAGCAAATGAAGATGATTACTATTATTAAACTGCCTTAATTAACCCTGGCTACATTATTACTCAACAAAGACCCCATACAAAATAATAAGGACTGGGTTGATCTATACACAGAAAAGGAGTCCTGGATTCATCATCAGAGAGGGTCTATCCCCTTAACGTTTCGGAGGCATTGATACTATCAGAGACTTGACAGTCCAGCACCAGGTGGATGAGTTTCACTGAGATTAAAACTAAGGTAACTGGAATAAGAAGACAAAAGGTTTCAAGATGAGTAGAGTGCTTACATGGCTTCACTCAGCCTGTTCATTCTCTTAAAAGCCTCCTTAAAGAGAGTAAAGGATTTTCTAGAAATTTGAAAACCAAACATCTCACAAAATGAGTTTTACAAAATGAGCAGGTCACATACTCACCAACCGCAAGCAGTGGCTGGTACATCTTGATGTTCTTTGTGGTCAGAGGTGGGCACATACGGATGGTAAACTGTGGGGAGGGCAGCCCTGAAAGCAGTCCCGTGAGCAGGAATTTCAGGTGCACTTCCTGCAGAATGGAGCCTTTGGGATGTTCCTCCCCAGCAATTGCACTTTGCCCTAATTTGTATAAGAAACAGAGGTACATTAATAAAAAGTATGCTGATTTTAAAGACTAAAGAAACTCTTCAGTGGACCCGCTCTTCAGTTCTAGAAGTAAGGTAAGACATAGCACTCTAGACACTACAGGCAGCAAGGTCACTATGGCTCTGTAGTTGTGGAACTTAACTCACATCAGTTTATGTATGACATAGTACTGCTACCCAGAATTCAGGAGCTAAGTATTTTAAGAAACAATTTTAGCTGAAGTTGCTTGTATAAGTGTCCTAAATTGAGAATTCAGAACACATCAAGAGAACCTGGGTTAGAGAAAACTTCCTGCGGAGTGGGTTGTTGCAAAATATTCCCATCTTGCTACCTTTCTAAAGGGATATTTTTTAATCTGGAGGGATTCTGTAAAGTGTACATAAAATAGGGAATCACAAAAACCACATTTAAAAACCTCACTTATACTACCGAATATGAAGCTTTAATATGCCAATGAAGTTACAAAGTATAGGCTCATAATTAAATGTTATATATAAATATATAATATAAAATTGTTGATAATATAGTATATGCAAACTGTCACTAACAAGAATTAAAACGTTATCTTCAGATAAATTGTTTTTCATAGGCTATAGAGCCTCAAACTAAAAAGATGATTCCAAAATAAACCATTCTAAGAAAATTGAATAGAAAGAGTACAGTAAAATCAAGACTGTTCATCTGAAAGAACTTCTTTCCTATAAACCACTATCAAATAGAGATTAACTTGCCAAAAATGTATAACAAAAAGTATGTGTGAATACATGTATATGCTGTGAAGGGTGAGTGGGTGATGGTACTATGAATATAATTCTTTCGGACTATAAAGTTCTTTCAGTAATAATGTTATTTTAAAATCTTTAAAATAAATATTAAAAGAAGCCATAAATTTAATCTAATTAAAATGATTCCTTAGACTGGCAATATAATTGATAGCCACTTACTTTGGTAACAATTGATGGGATGTTCAGGAAAGGAAAGTTCAACAAGTAGGTACGATATATACCAACGCTATCAGCTTACAGTTGACTTCTGGGAACTGCTACATTTTTCAAGTATTTTCCATAAGAGGCAATTCACAAGGAGGGCAGATTAGGCCCTAATGAACAGCTGCCTTATGCAATGAATATAAATCAGCCTCTGTATTTAACTGAACTGCTTTCAATTATCACGAAGTACACAATGAATTTCAAATTAAAAGTTTAATTAAAAGTTTTAATTAAAATGTTTTCAAGTGACAAAGCTTTATTTAACACTCTTAAATCAGCTGCGTTGTCAAGAACTGCTATATCATCTGTATCGTTTTGTTTCTTAAATACTGCAATTTATAACAAATAGCATAAAACTTCCAACTCCTACAGGCTTATGATTACTAATTAGTTCTTACTTATAATTCTTTTCACTTTAATATTTTAATTAAAAAATAGACAAGCTCAATTAATTCAGAAGATTGTGTTACTGATAAAATGAATTCTGGAAAACTATTAAATGTCTAAACTTCCTCATATGCATTTATGTCTGGATGGTAGATAGAAAAAATTTTAGACATAAAGGCTGGTGTCAGTAAGCAAAGCATTCTTAGAGCTGGTGGGAATCATGACAAAACCGAGGTGATGTGAGGTCATGGTCGCCCCAAATGGCAGTGGAGCAGCCTGAACTGGAGGCCACGCCATGGAGCCAACTCTAGAGGCATAAGGACTGGGAACCCATTTTGGCTCTTCTGTTTACTGGTGTGTGGCTTGGGACAGTTTTTGAATCTCTCTGGGCCACAGTTCTCAAATATTAAATGGAGACAATATTGTCTACTTTATAGAGTTGCAGGGAGATATTAGGTAGGCTACTTATGATAGCGCTTAAGGCAGAATTAAGCACTCAGTCATTTCATCAATACGATGAAGGTAACACTCTTGGCATTTAGTGCATCATCTACATAGCATTTAAACAAAAGGCTTACTCAGCAATGTTTATTTTCAATTACACTATGGAAGAATAAATAATAATAAAAAACATTCTATATAAATCACACCAACAATTTCAAAAGAATTATATGTCAAACTTACTTAGCATATTTATACTCTTACAGGTTCAATTTGCATAATATTTGGAACTGCAAATCTTCATATATATATATATATATATATATATATATATGCCCATAATGATTAAATAATTGAATGTTCTATCTTCAAACAAGTATTTTCTGAAAGAATCCCCAGTCAAGAACTTTAAATTTAAAAGTTCACACCAGAAAGTTAAAATAATTTTTTTATACTGCTCAGCTATTTTATTCCTACAGCTATTATTAACTACACATCTAGAATACATGAGGCCCTGTACAGAATGCCCGAGCATACAAAACTTAACCAAACACCATCTCAACTTTGTAGAGTGCATCATTTATCAGAAGAAAGAAAAGATTAAAAAAAATATACAATTATAAGACAGCTGATAACTCTTTGGGACTACACTGAAATCAGGCCAAAGAGATTAAAGGAGGCAACACTGGAGTTAAAATCTAAATTGGGATCATCAGAAAGGAAGAACAAGAAGGCATGCATTTAATTCCAAGCTAAGGGGCCAATGACCACATAGACCCTGAGGAGGTGGGGGCTGCTCAGCAAGGTTTCTAAATCCAGAGTTCAGATAACTGATGTCATATTTCATTTTAATCAGCTTAAGAATGAACATTTTCTAATCTTAACAGTGATAATGGCTATCTATGCTATTTCAGGCACTTCCATACTTAAATATTTCACACACTTCTGATTTAAAAAAGAATAATTCTCCATTCTATTTTCTCAAGTATTAACTTTGACTTTGTAAGAATTTCAAGTCGGTGACTCTATTAATTTTTCCTTTCAAAAAGAACATGCTGAACACTACTTAATGCGTGCTCTCTGGATAGACAGCTCCACATCAGCCAAGCATGTGAGATAAACCACAGGTGGTAAAATGCTATATATTTGACTAAGGGTAAAAATGTGAAGTGATTAAACACTTTCCCTGTAGTACCCTCCATCACTGAGTAATACTCATGCTTATGTCATTATGTGGCTTTACATGGATATTATTTACTATTTTCTCCTTAATCTAATGAAAACCTTCACAACTGAAAACAATATTTACACCTCAGTAAGACTACCCTCTTATACAAATGCTTACTAATTCTAATCATCTCTAAAATGTTTTAAAATAAATCTATTTTACATTTGTTATAAAAAATATGCAACATGAAAGAGAAAAAAAGAATAAAGGAAAACACCTTACCAATCATGTTATCCAGGGAAAGATCTGGGAGTTTATTTTGTAGTACTCCTACAGGAATTCCACAGAAAGACACTGGTGAATACAAAGGTGACACGCCAGAACTACTGTGAAGACATAATAATTAGATGGTTTCACATATTTAAAACTAGCATTACATAGTAAGAACTGAAAATATTAACCCCAGATCATGGTATTTCACTTTTATTAATGTCATCCATAAGTTAAGAGCTTTGTTAGGTATATATAATTATCTAATAATCTTCAATTATCTACTTAAAATATTTTTACAGGAAAATAGTTTATTTTTATATGATTCTGATAATTTTTTAAAAAGGTAACAGAAAATAAAAATACAATCCCATTGGTCATTTACCTGTTTCTTGAATTTCGATTGCACACAGCAGATTTGAGTTCCCATACCATGACCCTGCCATCACTCACTACAAGAGCAGCTGCGTTCTCATTGACAGGACAGCATACCATACTGAAGGGACGGACAGTTTTTGTCACCCTGATCGCATCACACTGGCTTCGTAAATCATAGGTAAGCTCCTGAACAGGATCTGGATCTTAACATAAAATTGTTTTAAGTATCAAAATCACTATTATTGGTTTCAACATAAATACCACCTTAAGTAAAAGGAAATCATTCCTTTACTAGTGAAAACTCTTAATAACTTCACCTTTTACAATTACTACTATTTCTTCATAATATAAGAATAATTCACTTAATGATTGCACAAAGTTTAATCTCTATAATAAAGATATACTATTTAAAAATATTTTAAAAGTAAAATCCTTTGAAAAAATATCACCAGTGATACATGGTTAAAAAATAAATAGTATACTACAGACTCAGTGGTCTGTAGTAAATCTGAAAATACCTATACTTCATGAAAGATGTGAAAACTGCTTTCCCTTTACTCAGTGTATCATTTCACAAAAACATTATTTCTATTCTCCAAAAATAAGACTGACCTAACAGCTGAATGTCCTGGAGACATATTAACATTTACCACTACAAAGGACACCCTAAAGCAGAAGAGTGAAGGGGGGTATACACCTCACATTGTATAAATCAGAAAAAAAAGATTTATAAAAGATAACATCTACTTTGTCCAGGACACAATCAAAAAAGAATTACAAAATACTAGTCTTCGTGTTGCATATAGGGGGTGCACAGTTGTAACATTAAAAGATTGATCTTGGGCTTACATGTTTTTCTTAATGTGAGAAAATGCTTCTTTATTGCTTTATCACTCAACCGCAGCCATGTACCATCATCAATGTGTATTTCACCAGATAATTAATAGTTTCTATGAGTCACACTCTATAGCGTCTACCAGTGAGTCATGTCCTTATCTGAACCCCTCTCCTCAAGGGCAGGCAGAACCTGTTGCTTGCTTCTACCAAAAGAATATGGCGAAGGCCACAGAACAGTCACTGCCTTGACTAGGTTACATTATACAAGGTGTGATCCAACTATACAGTGAATATTTAAATTTTAAAACACTTGTTACAGTGAAAGACACATTGGCATTACTTTCCCTCTAAAATATTCCCCCTCGCTTTAGAACATACTCATTCCATCATTCCTGCCACTTTTTTTTTGCAGTTCTGGAAGTCCTCTTTCATATTATCCTTACAAGGTGTGATAAAAAACATATTAAATGCTTGCTACCAAGTGTCATCCAATGCAAAGGCAGGCTCATAAAACTGTTATGGTGTGTCCTCATCCACCTGATGTACTGGAACTGGCACCATGCAGCTTCTGGCTCTTGTCAAAATGACCACTAAGGGTAAATGTTTTGAATTGATTCAGGACATCAAGACAGCACAACAGCACAACTAAAGACACTCAGAAAAGAGGACTTCCAACTGCTTCAGAAAGCAGCAAGAATGGTGAGATAAGTGTTAAAAGCAAAGGGGAGTACTCTGATGAAGATTAACAGCAATGTGTCTTTTACTGCAATAATTTTTTAAAATTTAAACATCCATTGTATTTTTCCATCATTTCTTGTATAAGACTCTATGTTAACTGTCTGAGAGTCTACTGCAGGGCTAGAAGTGAGCTGTCATGTTATAAGAGGGCCACATGAACTACAGGTGGCCTCTATGAGCAAAGACTAGTCCTGAGTTACAGCAAGGAAACAGGACTTCTGTCCAACAACCACCAGAAAGTAAAATCATCAAAAGACCATGTGAGCTGCAAACAACCGCAGAGGGCCCCAAGCTCTACAACTCAGCCATGGCTCCTACACTGTTTATCCTGGGCTTGTGCTTTTTACACCACATGTTGTAACCATATTCTAATGCTTTTTTAAGGCAAGGATTTCTTGTGGCTGGCGTTTGCCACAAGAAG
Source organism: Dinomys branickii (assembly GCA_004027595.1). Taxonomy (NCBI): domain Eukaryota; kingdom Metazoa; phylum Chordata; class Mammalia; order Rodentia; family Dinomyidae; genus Dinomys; species Dinomys branickii. Next base: position 75,748 of record PVLD010001704.1, on the reverse strand, counting down.
CTTTATAAAATAATTCTGAAGAAAAATATAATTAGCATCATTGCATGATCTTAACCCACCTGGTTCATCATTTGAAGTGGTAACAATGCTATTATAAGATCTTCGAACACGTAGGGTTATACAACCATTTTCATGTAGGCAAAATAAGCCATCACGCTGAAAGCAGGGTATTACCTTTAAATAGATGATATATTTAGTTTTTAAAAATGCAATAGGTTACTCAGCTATACATTGTGAAACTCAAACTCATATTTAGAGTAAAAAAAACGCACAATAAATGAAAATATACACATAATCCTCAAGCTTTAAAACAGAACGAACATTTTAAAAGTCCATTAATAATCCTAAAAAAACAATCTTTATCCACGTGACTTAAACACTTCAGTAAACATCTCAGGATCAGTTAAAATAATGTATAGTGCAAACCAATCAACTAAAAGATCAGAAAAATAAGAAACATAAAATATAACCATTAATCTTTCAATAAACAGAAAAAGAACTAATCACTTTTGTAAGATTACAGTTGTTCTCTAGATAAAATTCATAAAAACTTTTAGAGATATAATTTATAAACTGTAGATACCTGTAGAAATGGAACTCCTGTTCGTTCTATTGCAATTACACCAACTGTTTGATTCACCTCAAGGTCAAGGATTAAAATCTCTCGAGGATAAAGCAACAACATGTGATTCCTTTTTGAAGGCAGATATGCCAACTGGAGGCAGTCATTGAGAGTTATGAATTCAGCACTGAAAAAGTATCAAGATAAACTGGTATCAATATCAGTATTAAGATTTAATTTACCAGAAAAGATCTAATAAAAGATTTAATTTTGTACTCTCCACATAGAAATTGTCAGTGAGAATGTACAACTATTTCCTGAAATGAGTAACACAGGTTAGCATCTAAAGCTTAGATTCTACTAAGTACCAGAATCCAAATTATGACAATATTGAGTAGGCACCATTGTTTCTAAACTTTTGATATATTTATTGTAAAATAGGATAGATGACAGTACTATACTAATATTTGTAAGACGGTTTTATTTGATTTTTATTTTGCAAACAGAAGTACAGACTGTTGAAAGTGACTCAGGATTAAAACACACATTTAGGATAGCTAGGACCACTGTACCAGAATTATTGAATTTATCAAACTACTGTATCTTTATGACCTATAGCAAGTCACCTTCCTGACCTTCATTCTTGTTTTTTTTTTTTTTTTTTGGCAGTGCTGGGGATTAAACTCAGGACCTCACATGCATGCTAGGCAAGAACTCTACTACTGAGCTACATCCTCAACCTACGTTATTCACTTTTGAATTGTCTTAAATCTTTTTAGGGTATTTCATTCACTTATATCATTTCCTTTAGTGTAAATAAAACAGATGTAACTACAGACAAAAACCATTTTCATAACCTGTGCATTTATTTAATCACAACCTTTTATATAATTTGAATAAAAACACAGTTAAGCACTATTTTTACATAAAAGTTTTATTGAGAAGTTTTGATATTTAAAATAGTTAATAGAGGGATTTATATTGCATTAAAATTCTGACTGCTACTTCTTAGTTTGGTGAGCTTGAGTAGTGAATTTAAAACAACACAGGACTAAGGTTTCCTTATCTATAAAATGGGAAAGATAATACTATTCAGGACTGGAGTAAGAGTCTTGGATAATGAAAGTACCTAGACCAGTTCTATTTGAAGGGAGAAATAATGTACACATAATTCAAGATGCACATGTACCACAGATAACAGAAAACATAACCATCATTAACTTTAAAACTATTCCTCCTGCCACATAATTACTTATGACAGGGAATGCACAAAATATAGAAATGTCTAGCAAGATACTTTAGAACCAATCATAAATCATCTCACCAACATGGGAAACAAATTCGTTAGTAAATTTAACCAGCCTATGGCTTAATATATGAAAATAATATTTATCCACACATTTAGAATGTATTTGTAATATAATTTGTCCTTTACCATATACCATTAAGTAATGATCCACAAAAGTCTATATACAAAAATCTGAGCATGTTAAAGACAAAGGCTACCTTAAATGCAAAAAAAAAAAAAACCAAAAACCCAATCAGTACAAATATGAGGAAAAAGACAGAAATCTATTTCTAAAGCACAAATTAGTTACTTGAAATTTCATTCAGTTGCAATTTCTTAAACAGCAATATCTCACATTTTCTGAGTGGTTACAAGTGCTGCATTAAGTACGTACTTATGTCACTGTATCTGTTAATTTTTGTAATAATCCTATGAAATACTTTAAAGCCCCATCACAGAGATGGGAGACTAAAATTTGCACAAGATTAAGTGACTCTATTCAGAGTCATCTAGCTACAGCTAACTCCAGAACTTGATTCTTCAGGATAGGAAACATTCACCAGTATAGGAAGGAGACCTATGTTTTCTGGCTAATGAGACTGCACAGCACTTAAATAGAGAAAACGTACTGAAATGAAAATCCAGCTTTTAATTTTTCATATATTCAATAATAATAACTTTATAGTCATCTTATATTTTCAGAACTATAAATCAGAAGTGAAAAATTTTAATATGTAAAATTCGATGGGAGAATTTAAGCAAATAGTGGAAGCAAAGGGTCGGTGTTAAATGAATTGATCTCCTCCTAAAGGAGAAGACAAAGAATTTTTTCTGTAATAAATTTAAAATTAGAAATGAGAAAGATGAGATTTATCTTCTTAGTACACTTTCAAAATGATCACTTCATATGAAATAGACGAGTTTTGTCAGTCTTACACTTGTTAACTTACCTAGGTTTCTCTTGAGTGATTAAAATTTTTACTTTATTGAGGGCCTTCTTGGCTCCTGTGGCCGTAGCCAGCTTGTTATGAGCTGGACTGGAATGTGGGCTGGAGATGTATACTTTTTTCCCAGGGCCTGAGGGAGGCTTGGATGGAGAGAAGTCTGAGATGAATACAATGCCCTCACTGGTGAGCACTACATTGGGAGAAGCAAAACTCTGATTAAAATTTAATCAAGTTAGCATAGAGTTTTATTCTAATACAATTTGAAAGCAACACAACAATAATTTTATCAATATAACAATAGCAATGTTATATAGTCAGGGCATGATGGCAATATTCTCCAACTTGAAGAGAAACAGGTGGTCCATTGGAATTCATCAAAGGTTTCTAAGTTCAGAATTCTAAATTATGTCACATATTAAAGTGATAGTAGAAGGTTACTGGCAGAAAGAACAAATGTTTGTTTTTCCAGATAAAGTCTATGCACAGACTTTCATTAAAAACCTTTACTCATTATATCTCATAATTTCAAAATACAAACACTTTTCAGAATATAAGATTCATACAGGAAGAAAAAAACATTTCTTATGTAAGAGGATCTACATATCACAAAGTTCAAATCTTTGATGACACTAAATTTTTCAAGATTATGTATTACTCAGTAAAAATATATTTTCTTTTCTTTCTCAAGCATCAGACAAAACCTTAGGATAAAGAAGGAGCATTCTTTTCCTATTATACTGAAAAAGACTGCCAATAAAGACTTATTAAGTATCCATGAAGTAAATATACTTCAGCATCATTTTCAAGCAGTATAAATAATGTTTTTTGATAACTAAAAGAAAAAAAGCTCTCCCCCGACACCAGGTTGACTTACTCCTTGGACACAAGGCAAGAAAACCTCATCTGCCCTGAGTCCCAGCAGTCAGTGAGGTGGTGCACACACAGGGATCAAGGAAGCACTCAAGATTAGGACAACCTGAGCACACTCGTGTGAGTGAATAAAAAAGCTTAGGGCAACCGATGCTTTGAAATATATAGTGTTTTCAATCACAGAAATGCAGAGTTGATATAATCAAGCAAGCGGAAAGCCTTGCTTCCCTTTTAGGTCTCAGAACTCATCCTTCAAGGTCCTACTGCCCTCCTTTCTTTTATGATGGCTCCCCTCCCTGCTGGCACTGAGTCAGGTTTCCTGTGTTCCCACAGCAGCACATTCATGTCAGCAAACTGGTGAGTGAGCAAGTGTATGAATGTACAAACTCATACACACTTATACACACAAAGGCCCAAACATACCACATTGCAGTTAATGTATAGCTGTGTTTCCCATATTAACTTCTACTTGTCTTTTTTTTCCTTCAACATACCAAATACACACACACACACACACACACACACACACACACATACACACCCCTCTTCAGTAAGTGTTGATGGATAAAAGTCAGAATTTCAACTAAAATAAAAGTAAAATCCAGCTAATAGCCACAGTTGACCACAGCTAATTTCCCTACATCCTTGAAGTTTCTGATTATTATTAAAAGAAGGCCAACTTTAACCACTCTAATACAACTTGATCACTTGATCCTCAGTTCCTCTCTACCCTCTTTATAGTATTTTCTTTTATTTATATCACTTCAATATATCTCTTAATATATCAGAACATATTAAGTTTATAACCTGATTCCCTTCTACAACTCTTTGAAGGCGAGAATCTTTGTCTTGGTTTCCAAAATAATAGCAATAGCTCAAGAAGTATCTGTTGGATAATTGAAGAAAGAATATTTTCTAAATAAACCATAAAAATATCTGTCTTAAAAAGATCTCTCAGTTTTAGATCACTGACCAATAAAACATTACAACATCAAATACTGGCAAAAAGTATCTCTACAAGAAAAAAAATTCCCTGGGCTTATTCTGTTCTTTACACACATCTGTTCTGGGCACTCAAAGTGAGTGGCCTTAATTAAGATATTTTTTTAAAAAGCAAGAAGTTAACTTGATCACAGACTAAATGATTGAAATTCTTTAAATGATTCAAGTTTTTGATTCAAGTTCTTTAAATGTTCATAACAAATCAAATTTAATTAAGTCTGAATTTGAATATCACAGTAACTTTCTGTCCCTAGCTGTACTAATACTATTCACAAATTCAACATAATGAAGGCAAGATTTGCTGGGCTTAAATTCCTAACTATGAAGATATGTGTAAATGATACGGCGCTACAACATAGAATTTAGGACCTGCAGCTATATGGACAAGATGTGCTTTTCCTATTTTTCACTCCTTTTAACATTACAGATGTTATAGATACATGTATTGCATCTATATAGTCTTATTATTAGTACCTAATTTAACTAATTTTCCAAAAGCAATCATTACTTACAAGTTAAATGTGAGGGATCAAAAGGGTCAAAAGAAAAAGAAAGAATGTTATCTGCATAGCTTTTTTTCCACAGTTTGGTGCCGGTATCCGCATTCCAGAGCACAATGTAATTCGGCGGGTGGATAGCAAGCAGCAAATCTCGGGATGCATCTTGATTCCACAACCACTGAACATCTATAAAAGACAGATAAAGGCAACACTCAGGAAACATCTACTTCAAAACATTTTGCTCACTTATCCTTGGTACTTGGTCTTTAAAATATAATCCGTAAACTATTAACCCTTCCCCATGTGATACATATGTGTGTTTTTCAAGGTTAGAGAAGAAAAATAATTTTATATAAAAATAAATTGTCTGTGCCAGGTGCAGTGGCATATGTCTGCCATCTCAGCTACTTCGGAGAGAGACGCAGGAAGATTGTAAGTTTGAAGCCAACCTAGGAAACTTAGTGAGACCCCCATCTGAAAATAAAAATATAAATAGAAAAAAAGATCAACGAGTTCTTTAGTTAAAATCTCAAGTAATCTAAAATGCAACTTTAAAGAAAATAGAAGGTAACTTGTACTACTGGTAATCACTACTTCAAACTATAAAACTCAGGGGCTGGGAGCATGCTTCGGTGGTAGGCTTGTCTAGCATGTACCAGGCCCTGGGCTCCTCTGCCGTATAGAAAAATAGAATGCAAAAAGAAAACACCATAAAATCAATATGCAAGGCTCACTCAGCCATGATCGAGATGTCCCACTCCCTGAGTGCTTTGTGGAATTCCTTAATAAGACAACGCAGTTTTTCATGATTTTTCAAAATAATAAATAAAAATGTAGTTTAGTACCTAGCAAAGAGAAAGTATTCAATAAATATCTTTAAAATCATCATTTAAAAATTCATTTAGTCAAGGAAACTTCTCAAAGACTTGTATGTAAAGAATGCAATATTGATTCTAAGAGAGTAACATAAATGATCGATTTCTATGAAAATAAGAATAAGATTTTTGTTAATCTCTGTTAATGTAAAGTGGGCACTGATAGCTAATTCACAGTAGCATTTCAACAAAGTTTAGTCCCACCAGAGCTTAGACTTTAAGATTGTTCGTAGTGGTTTAACTTTCTCATGCTTATCTAATACTGATACTGAAACTAATGGTTCTACCAAAGCATCATTTCAGGAAGTACACCCAAAAATACACAGATAAGGAAAAAACCCCTACATTTAGTGCTATAGAAAGCTAAAAACATTTAATGGTTAACATTGAACAAAATTAAATCAATGGGGTGGGCAATCCAAGAGTAAAGATATCAACATAAGCTGTGAACAGAGCACTCTCCTCACCCTGGATGGGTTTGGCGTGCTCCTGGATCTCACACTGAGCAACTCCAGCTGCCACATCCCAAACGATGATCTTCCCATTGACATCAGCAGAAGCTAAGCGCAAGCAATATGGTGAGCCAATGTTATGGTGATAGTTTTCCCTCGCCCATTTAACCTAGTATTAAAAAGAAATGAAGTAAATACTCGCACTGGATGAAACTAAACGTCATTTTCACAAAACATCAACCCAAACCCATACTACATTTACATTATTAAAGTTTTAGCATGAATAAAATGGAAATTCATTTTGAAATTAAATGTTTTATCACTTATGGTATTAAGTTATTGTACTTAAAACATTTTTGAAAATATCACAATGCCCCTGCCTTTAAAACATGAAAAATGATGTGTAGCCTTAATATTTTGGAAAATCCAGGTTTAAAAAAAAGCCAACCCTTTGGTAAAAAATAATAATTCGGTGAAAAAGACTCCACAACCTCTTAAAATGTAGCTTTCCTAAATGTAATTTAGTGACAAAACATTTAAATTATAAAATTGCTAAGGACAATATTTTTCTCTATTTTACTCTTATAATTAACAGGAGACAACTTAGGACATACATACATACACACACAAGGAAAAACTTCTATAGGGAAAAATGGAGGGAAAAAGCAAACAAAAAACTCAGGTTGTGCCTCTTTCACTATAGTGATTTCCCCTCCCCTCAAAAGTATGCTTCATACTTCCAACAACATTTAGAATTTTTAAAACAGAATTTTACCAGAATTCCAGGGAAAATCTGCTTAAATTTCTGATCAATGAATACTCCCAGAGTGAGAGGTAAGTCACACAGTCCTTACCATGGGGGTAAAGCCTTCCCCTGGCTACTCTCTCCCTTCCTCACTCTTAGCTAGTCACTATCATCCCTTTCTTCTGTCTCAACATCCTGTTTATTTTCTTTCAAGTGTCTTATTATACAATATGTAATTATTTTACTTATTACTTTTTTAACTGATCATCAACCATGGATTGTCAGTTCTATAGGATAGATCACATAGGCTTTCTTCACGTTTTTAGTCCAGGACTAGTATATGAAGCCCAAAGATGGTTTAGTATGTTTAATAAATACCACAAAACCTTTAAACACACATATGCACAACCACATGTACATATACACATACATAAGCACATTCATATGTAATGTTCTAGTAGAAAAGTACACTAACAGTATTTACGAAAAAAATATAAACAAAAATTTCTTCAGCATCAATGTTACTAACTCTTAAGGTTTTACCATAATAATTTCTTCAGGAAAAAATATTTTTAATAAAATGTGTGCATGTATGTGTATGTGCATCTGTTCACATGTACATATTTTAATGTGTGGAGAGTTATGTGTATATGCGTATACTGTAGAGTCAATCAATTCTCATTATGTACAGATTCTACACAGGTGAGTTTGCCTACTCATTAATCTGTAATCTCAAAACTAGTAGTTTCAGTGCATTTTCAGTCAAGCAGAGTGCTAAAAAAGTGGAGACATCCAACTGAGGGTAAATGAGCCATTCTTACTTCAGTTCTTATAGTACACACGTGTCCATTTCACATCTATTTCATATGAGTTTTTTTCGACTTTTATGCTTTCTGCTGGTGACTGCATGGTTTGAAATGGTCCCCAAGTCCAGAGTTGCCTACTGTTCCTAAGTGCACAGTGTTTAATGTGCCTTACAGAGAAAATTTATGTGAGAACCTAGCTCAGCGATGTGCTGTTGGCCATGAAGTCAATGTTAATGAATCAACAATATATATTAAATAAACTGTCTTTAAACAGAAACATATATAAAACAAGGTTATGTGTTGATCAGTTGAGGGAAATGCTATGATCACAGGCTCATAGGAACCTACATGTTCGGAGTAAATAATGTTTCCGTACTCACTAAGTCAGTGTTTACAGTGATTTTTAAGACTATACCTACTTTAAAAGATACAAAATGGTGTATGCATATGTATGTATGAATATGTGTATAAATTCCATTTATGCAAACTCCAAGCAAAAATATAGTCACCTCCACATTATAATCAGACTGCTGAAAATCAAACATAAGGAGAAAATCTGGAAGGCACTCAAAGGAAAAAAAATACAATTACATACACAGAAACCAAAAGGAGAATTTCTTATTACAAATTATGTAATCTAGAAGACAACTGCTAGGAAACAAAACTGCCAATTTAGCTTTCTACATGTTTTGAGAATATCTTTCATAAACAAAGGTAAAGGACTTTCTCAGACAAATAAAGCTAAGAAAAATCAACCAAGATATGTACTTTAAGACCTTAAGGTAAACCCTCAGGCAAAAGAAGTGTAATCTAATCTGAAACTTTACACAAGGGAACGAAAGCTCCAGAAACGCTATTGGGGGGGGAGACAATAAAGTAAATGTATATATTTTCATAAATAAAAACCTCTATACTGTGCCTTACTTGGACTTCATGAGGAATGGCTGAATGGTTCCCACTAAACATTTAGAACAAAATGAAGAGTATCCTATCGCCACTCCCATCCATTATAACACGGGTTCTGTTATAATGGAATACAAAGAAAAAAGAAATTTGAACAAATATCAATTATCAACCAAAAAATCAAACTATAATAATTTGCAGGTGACATGATTATGTAGAAAAATTCACTCTTAAACTGCTAGATATAATACATGAGTTTAGCAAGATCACACGACATAGGTGAATATACAAATAGAAAAATCAATTGTACTTTTCCCCACCTCTTACCATATAGAAAAATTAATTTAAAATGGATCAAGGACTTATAATGAAAGAGTGAAAATAGTAAAATTCATAGAAGAAAAAATAAATTGCACTATGTCAAAATTATTAACTGCTTCAAAGGATACCATCAAGACAGTAAAAAGAAAACACACAGAATGAGAAAATATTTCCAAAGCATACATCTGATAAAGGATTTGTATTTACAATACAGAAAAAAAACTTACAACTCAATTAAATGGCAAACAATACAATTTTAAGGGCTGGGGATATAGCTCAGTGGAATAAGCACTTGCCTGGCAAGTGCAAGGTCCTGAGTTTGATCCCCAGTACCTCAAAAACAAACAAACAAACAAACAAAGCCAATTTTAAAGCAGGCAAAGGATCTTAATATTTTTTTAAAAAGATACACAAGTGGTCAATAAATACATGAAAAGATATTCTTCAATATTAGCCATCAGGGAATGTAAATCAAAGCCACAAGGAGAACACTTCACACCCACTAGTATGGTTATAATCAAGGACAGAGAACAATGAGTGTTCATGATGATTTGAAGAAAATGAAATCCTCTCATACTGCTAATGAGAAAGTAAAACTTGGAAAATAGTCTGGTAGTTCCTCAAAAAGTTCAACAGTTACTATGAATCAGTAATTTCACTCATATATATATATATATGTATATGTATATATATCCAAGAGAAAAACAGGGGTTCCCACACAAACTTACACAGCACTGTTCATAGCTGCATTATTCATAACAGCTCAGACTGGGAGATACCCAAATGCTCATCAATAAAGCCAACCTGATACATCCTTACAGTGGGATACTGTTCAGCAACAAAAATGAAAGAGCTCCAGTGCATGTCCCAACATGGATGAAACTAATAAACATTTACTAAGTAAAAGAAACCCAGCACAAAAAGCCCAGATATTATATGATTCCATTCATGATATTTCCAGAACAGGCAAATCTATAGAGACAGGAGACTTGTGGTTGCAAGAGACGAAGGGAATGGGGAAACGGAAGCTGCTAAGAGGTACAGTTACTGGGCTGGGGATATAGCTCAGTGGAATAAGCGCTTGCCTAGCAAGCGCAGGGTCCTGAGTTCGATCCCCAGTACCGCAAAAAAAAAAAAAAAAAAAAAAAAAAAAAAAAAAAAAAAAAAAAAAAAAAAAAAAAAAAAAAGTAAGAGGTACAGTTACCTTTTGGAGGTGATGAGACTGATTACAAAACCGTACCAAAAACCACAGAACTGTGTGCTTTAAATGGCTTAAAGCTATTATTAAGATCCCAAATGTCTATCTCCAATCCTGATCTCACTCTTAAACTTCGGATTATAATAAAATATATCATAAGCATCCCAAACTTTGCACTTTAAAAATTAAACTTACTGCCTTCACATGTACTCATCATGACTGCAAATACTGTTATTCAGTTACTCAAACAGAAATCGTAGTCATTCTATTCTGTGGCTCTCCTTTATATTGATCAAATAAAGACGATTGGTTTACCTCTTACCCAGCTCCTAAATATGACTTCTTCATTTCTCAGCCTTATCTTTAGATCTTAGAATTTCCTGCTGAAACTACTGCAAAAGTCTCCTAAAGGATTTCTTTTTTTTTTTTGGTGGTACTGGGGATTGAACTCAGGACCCTGCGCTTGCTAGGCAAGCGCTTATTCCACTGAGCTATATCCCCAGCCCCTCCTAAAGGATTTCAACTGTTTTCAATGCTACCAGTTTTTCTAAAATGCAAATACAGTTATATCAAACTCCTACTGAAACATCCAAACTTCTTTCTAATCTTACAAAATTCTCAGAATAGCAGAATCTCTTGGGCTGCTTCCTCTTTAATCAGTTCTACAAGTGTACCTATTTTTAAGCCACTTTTATTGCTTATAACTGTGTAAATTCTTCACTTCTTCTGCAAAAATGTTCCCTGATTTTTCATTTGGCTGTTTACTAGTCCCTAAACTGAAAGACTTCTGTAATCCTCCCCCATCCGCTAAACCTAGGCGATACGTAGTTCCTTTTTCTTCCCTCACCACGTTCAACAAGTCTTACCACACTGTGAATCCTCCATACTGGACAATGAACCACCTAAGGGCTTTCATCTTTATATCCTTAGTGCAGTAAGTGCTAAGTGCTCAAAATTAATGAAAGAATGAGTGGCCCCCAAAACGGCAGAATTGATGTTTCACCACAGCTTTAACATGACCTAAGAACTAGCATTTAATAACTCATCCTGAATTGACATTAAGTCATATACATAGAAATGCTAGGCTAGCCCAAGTAGATTGTTATATTTAAAAGCTACTCAACATTTATATGTATGATTTAATGAGATCTAATGTATTAAACTTTAGATGGTGTGTTCTGGGGTCAACATGGGATTTCACTTACCTTAACAACATCAGCTTTATGTTTTTCTAAAACTTGAAGAGTTTGGGCAGTATTGGAATCAATCACTACCACAAGCGAATGACATCCATAAGCAATTAAACCTTGCCAGCCCCTAGCAAAACAGCAATGTTAAAACTTAAACACAAAACAAGACTCAACCAACTTCTCTCTTGCCATCTGAAATAAATGATAAATCTGTCATATGCAACACCATTAATAAAACTATTATTTAAGTCCAAAGGCCCACATGTAATATTCCATTTAAATAAAAGTTCTACCTAGGCTTACAAACACTTGCTGAAATTCAGTTTCCATATGGATAAAAAAATAATGATTCTAAGGAATATGCACGTGGAGTTATGCAGATGTATAAAGCAACTCATACTGACTGTAGGCCCATGTCTCGTCTGATTTTCTTATTCAGCTTCCAATGCTTAGATACACAATATGTCTAGGATAAGTATTTGTGACAGGTCCCAGTTCTACTAAACCACGGGGGGACGGGGGGGACACAAGACAGGAGGTTTCAGTCCTCTTGGCAACGTTCCCAGCGACAGGGCTTCAGAATTCTGTTCTACATTAGTCTAATTACTAGTTTTCAGAGGTGCTGTGCTATTTTATTGGACAGCAGAAAGACATCATAGAATTGGGATGACCTGTTGTGCACTGGCACGTCTTCCACCGGAGCCGGAAAAAGATAAAGCGAAGAAAGGTAAAATGGGTAGATTGCCTAGAACGGGGTCTGGAAGATTGTTGAATGAAAGTAAATGAGCACAGGAATATGAGAAAGAGGGGGAAAGGGAAAAGGGAAAAAGGACAGAGAACTCAGAGTGGGCGGAGAGAAAGCCTGGAGGCTGGAAGAGAATGACACGGTCCCGGAATGAGGTGCGGAGAGAAAAAGAGACGCCCAAGAGAACACGGACGAATGTATCTGCACGGTGAATTTCCCACTTGGGCATTTGCTCCTTTATAACAACAAAAATGCTTCATCTAACAGAAAATACAGTAGTAGAGTGAGGGCGGTACCCTGCCTTGGCAAGGCCAAACTAACCAGGGAGTGAAACCTCTTGTTCTTTCCCCTTCCCCTCACAAACTCCTGGCCGATTCTGCCGGCCAGGCGCCCTCACCAATCCACCGCCGCCTTGTTGTGGCCGCTGAGGGCCCCCGTAAGGGTGCGCGCAGACACCTTGAAGTTCACGGTGTAAGGTAACATCGCGGCGGTAGCCGCAGCCCTCGGTGGAGACCGGGAACCAGGAAGTGGCGGACAAAGTGCTTCCGTTCCACGGTCCGGGTAGCTCCACAGGCACCACTGTCAGGTTCCGCCAGAAACGAGGCTCCGGCAAAGCTTCCGTCGCCCCCAGATTCTGTTGCTTTCAGGTTCCACCGCTCCTGGGTTCCACCTTCTCCAGAATTCTACAGCCCAGGAAGTTCTAGGTTTAGAAGAGGTGCTGCCTCCAGTCGTATCAGTTTTCGTCAGGGTGAGGAACAGATTGCTGGAAACTGTGAAAAGCAAGGGATAAATGTCCCAATTTGCTTCTCTGCTTTTGATCAGTTATTTAGGACTATTACCAGTGTCACTGTTATAGACCTTGGCGACGAAGAAGACACAAAGTCTAGGGGGAATAAGGGGATGAATGACATTAACTAAATGAAATGGAGAAACCTGAATGAAGGGACTGGTCCAAATATAAACAATTTCCAAATACAGAGAACACCCCATATCTGGTCTTGGAAATACTCCCCTTGCCTTGGAAATACTCCCCTTGCCTTTGAAAAGCAGTGCAGTGACCATTTCCCTGTTTTGTGGGGGATGGCTTTCATTTGTAGCCTCTGTTCTAATGCTGTCCTTCGAGTCTGACCCATTCCTTCCCTTCTTTGTTGTCAGCATTTGGTTTACTGTACCACAGCACTTAATCATTGTTAACCTAAGTGAAAACAGAAAGAGACAGGTTCTTCAAAGGACACTGATATACTGGAAAGAAAAGCACTGCAATGGGACTATGCATGATATAATGAACTATAGAAGCACTTAAAGAAGTTATAGAAAAGACAAAAATAAAAAGGATTACATCAGATATTTAGAAGCTATAGTCATGGGCCACAATTATTAATATCCAAAGTAATTCATGCCAGTCCAAGGTTGAAAAGTTACAGAACAGATTTCTCTATTTTTTTTTGTGTAAATTCTAACGGCCTCTGAAAGCTTATAATTCTGGCAATCTTCTGTGACAGTTACAATCAGGCAACAATGCAAAAAGTACCCTTTCTTTGTAAATGGCAGTCTTTATTTAATTGTTCCTTATTTATTTATTTATTTATTTAGTCAATTAGTTTTGGTTAGAGTTGGCACAACCAACTCCAAGTTCAGTTCATTTTCACAGTTTTCAGATTTGTTTCACATCAGTAGTGATAGCTACAGATATTCATCCCCCCATAATACTAGTTAGCTCTTTGATCAACCAAAGAGACAAAATACTGGTAATTTTTTTGTGTTTGTCTTATGAGTCTTGGAAATCAACTTTCTCAAAAATCACTTCCAATATCCTCTTAGTTGATAACTCCAGTGAAAATGCTTTGGTTCTTAGTTGTCCTTTTGAAAACAGTCACCTGCTACTGCTTCCCTTCCTCTCCCTTGCCCCACATTTTTCCCTAATGATGTTTTGAGAGCCACAACAGATGCTCATAAGCAGAGATATGGATTTATAAACCTCTTATTAAAAATTCTTGATGCCTCTTTTAATAGCAATTCATTGGCTCCCCAAATTCATCACCCCTTTTTTCCATAGGAACAGAACAGCAATTCCTATCTGGGGACATCATTACTCCATTAAATGAGTATGCTTATCCACTTTCCTTACCACTAGGCCAGGAGATTAAACCAAATTCTTTCCAATTAAGTGTAAGTGGATGTTTGTGTAGTAACCTCTAAAAATCATTTTTCTGTATTCTTCTGTGTCATTTAAATATTTATACCCTACATTATTGTTATATGTAGACACTCTTGTGTCATGAAGGAGACCAATACATGTTTAGGTAACCATAAATATAAGAGAATAAACATACTCTGGTAGACATATACTTCTCTCATAAAAGAGCCAAATTTCCCCCTTCCTTCCTATTTAGTACCTAGAACCCTTCCTGCCATACAGGTGGTCCTCAAAAAATGATTGATTGTGCAGCAGTTTCAGATGCCCATTAAACATAAGGTCAAAGAGTCACAAAGTGACAATAAGGGGTTCATGCAGGAGCTTACAGATGGCATGGGCAGCAGATAACCAGACTTCCCATCCTCCTGGTGGTAAAAAGCCCCTTGGAGGAAGAAAAGTTAATTAGTTAAATCTATAAGCCACTTTGGGGATATGAATGCTGAATATTTAGAGCATGGACCAGCTGGGCTTGGGACAGCAATATGTCTCCCATGTTAAAAGAATGTGCAATTAGGTGTATTCATGGCTTTTTATTGCCTTCTGTGAAGCATCTGTCTTGTCCAGTGTGGAAGACAGAATATTGGACACATTGAACAACTGATTTCCTTAATAGGATATAAGTAGGCTCCTCGTCAATGGCTGAAAAACTACCATGCCTAACATCATGAGTTCCAAAGCCTGGTAATCTGGGCTCGGAACACCCGATCACCACTAAATCATACACATCTCTAAAATGAGACCACTGTTTACCCCTTTTAAAAAAAAGTTGGTGGAAATAAAAATATGTGAATGTCCAACTCCTGTTCTGATGGGGTAGAGGAAAGCAGAAAAAATGGTGAAAAGATAAATAATACATACCCAGATAAATCACTTCTTGGAGAAAATTCCCAAGGTCACTCAGAGGCAACGCTGATAAATACACCTGAGCGTGGGTGGATATATGGAAGATGAAGGTACTGAAGTCAACACCCTGCTATTCAGTATTGACAAGATGTTGAGTATTATAATGAACACTTTATCTACATCATCTAATACACTCAAATAAAAAGACTATTACCAAAAATATCTGACACATGACGAATTTAAGAATTAGAGTTGTCCAAGGCCAGATGGCTAAGAAAACGTACATCCAGTGTTGGCCTGGAATCAGCAGGTGATTCGGAAACTTATGGTTTTGACTTTTGATAGCACATTTCCCTCCTCAGTCCAGATGGAATAAGCGCCGGCTGTCTGAGAAGCATGAGATTTACAAACAATGACAGACTTATTGAGACATAATTCATGTACTATATAATTCAGCAACATATTTAGCAGTACAGTGTGGTGTATTTTAGCATATTCACAGTTTTGCAATCATCATGAGAATCAACTTTAGAACATTCATCACTTCTAAGAGAATCTTTGTGCCGGTTGGCACTCACCATTTCCTCACTTCCCCATCCCTGTCTCAGCTATAAGCAACCACAGATTTATGTTCAGTCTTTTGCCTGTTCTGGACATCCATATAAATGGAATTGTACAATATAGTGGCCTTTTGTGTCTGGATTCTTCTACTTAGCATAACACTTTCAGGTTTTATCCATGGTGTAGTATATGTCTATACTTTACTCCTTTTAATGAACAATATTTCAGTATACCATTTTTATTTATTCACTCATCAACTTTATGGACATTTTAGTTGTTTTCTATTTTGGGGGCAATTATGAATATAGCACTGTAATGCTGCTATAGACGTTCCTGTACATTTTCTGTGTGAATTTGATTTTCATTTCTCCTGAGTATGTACCTAACAACATAACTGCTGGTTCATATGGTAACTCTACATTTAACTTTCTGAGGAACTTTCAATCTGTTTTCTAATCACCATTTAGCCCTCCTATCTACAGTGTATGAGGATTCCAATTTCTCACCTACACTTCTTATTCTCTGTCTTTTTTATATCAGCCATTCTAGTTGCTATCATTTGGATAAATGTCTTTGAACAGCCCATGTGTTAAAGGCTTGGTCCCAGCCCATGGCACTGTTGGGAGTTAATAGGGCTTTTAGGAAGTAGAGCCTAGTGGGAGGTTTTAGGTCATCAAGGGGCATTCTCCAAGAGAACTGTGGCGTTCTGGTATCTTTCTCAACATCCCCATGAGGTGAAAGGCTTTGTTTTCTTGCATGACCCCAAAAGCTATGGGACCAAACAATCACGTACTAAAATCTCTAAACCTGTAGGCTGAAATAAACCTTTTGTCTTTATCGACTTACTATCCCAGGTTTCTGTAAGTAATGGAAAGATGACTAATAGTGGCTGCAAAGTGCTTCTCAGTGTGGTTTTGATTTGCATTTTCCTGATGGCTAATAATGCTGAACACTTTTTCAAGTACACATTGACTATTTGTATATGTTCTTCATAAATAAAGTCAGGCCTCTCATACTCAGGACTAATTTGAAACTGGTCTTTGTGTTTTAAAATATTGAGTTATAAATGTTACTGATCTATTCTAAATTCAAGTTGTTTTTCAAATATATGATTTATAAAATATTTCTCCTGTTCTTTAGGTAGTGTCATGGACTTTGAGCTACTTCATGAGCAAACATTCTCAGTGTGATTAAGGGTTGCATTCAAGATTTTACTCCCCAAACCAATAAAGATCGTGCTGGTTCGGTTGTGGCCTGCTTGCAGAAAGCAAAAGGAAGGTGATTCCGATGCTGAGACACCATGTATAGGAATAGGGTGTACTCCCTGAACAAAGAAATGAGTCAAAGGGGAATACAATGTACTGTTTTAAAATATATTTCACTATTTTTTATAGCATTGAGTTGTATTTTCATTTTAACTTATTTTACCTGAAGTTGTAAGATGTTGGGCAATATCAGGCACACTGTTGATAGTACTGTTCAGTGCCTGAACATGTGAAAATTTATGTGAACTTCACATGTGTCCAAATATGTTCTAGGGAATCATGGAATGTTAGCTCTGGTAATAGAAGAGCACTCCCTGTGACTTTGTGCAAGCTACTTCACCTCATTAAGTCTTCGTCAGCTTTTTTTTTTTTTTTTTTTTTTTTTAGCGGAGAGGAATAATTATTCCTAAGTGAGTGAAAGCATTAGATTGAATAATATATTAAAAAAGACCTTAATCCAGCATGTTGCTTTCTACTGTACCTTATTATTTACTGATATTAGAGCTGGGGTAAAAATCTTGGCCTCCTGCTTGATAGACAGCATGGAACCCTCTGAACTTTACCCATTGAATTTGCAGAAATACCTTTTCTCTTTTAAGGTGTGACTGGAAGGGAAAGAAGTAATAAGGATTCAGGTAAAATTAAGAGTTCATTGTTCTTGTGACTCAACAAGATACTGAAACCTCTGCAGCCAGCTGTAAAGTAAGGATTTGGAGATCCTAAGTGTGAACACATCCCACCGTTTGGGAAACCACTACTGATACTGGCCTAGAGGGGATAACTTAACCCTTCCTTTGAGGTAAGGCTGTCTTCACACACAGCCAGGCGGGTCTACCCAGTGCCCTGTTAGAGCCATGGGCAGGGACAGCCACCCTGTGAGTCACTTCCTACTTCTGACTTCAACAGATGCTTTTGGGGGCTGACTTGTGTTAAGATATTTACTGCATTCATTAGACTAATGGCGATTTCCTTATTATTTGAGCAAAAACATTTGCATTTTAGGACAACTGTATTTGTCAGTGGTGAACATTACCAGTCCCATTGCCTGGATGAAGAAACTCAGCCTTAAGATTTAGCAACTTGCCTAAGATCCCACATCAAAAGAGACAGGGACAAACCTGAGCAAGGGCTTCTCATTGCAAAGCCAGAACTTTGTTAAGGATAGAGAGGTGCTTCCATGTGAGATTTAGGAGTGGTGTGAAGTTCTTATAAGGGATGACATAGGGATCACTCATGCACTCTTTGTGCAGCTAAAGCATTTTAATGGAACATTACCAAGAAAACTGGAAGGCAAAGACAGCACTGTGTGGGAGGCAAGTTGAATGGGCAGAAGCACTGAATCTGTAGCTCAGGTCTCTCACTGACTTCTTTCTTCATGTTTGTCTTTAAACATCTTTCTCTCACTCCTTAATTCACTCACTATTAATCTCTTTTTATGTCTCTACAGGCAAAAACTACAGTATATACAGAGATCCGTTGCTGCACTTTATGACATGGTAACTGAAGTAAATATTAAATGAAATATTTTGTGTAAGGTAAAAACCAAAGGTCAGTAACTGATAAATTGCAGTTAAGATAAAGTGGAAGCTGAGACCACAGGATCACTGTGGTTTCAGGCTAGCATGGGCTACATAGGGAGTTCAAGGCCAGCCTGGAATACATAGCAAGATCCTGCCTCAAACAAACAAACAACTAAAAACAAGACAAACAAACAAAAATAAGGTAGAGGAAAGAATACCAAGCTGGGATCCAGGTGATGTGGGTACTAGGTCAAGAGTTTTCACACTTGTATGATTTTGGAAAAGCAACTCAGCCTTATTAAACTTAGTTTTCTCACCTGAGCAATAGGGGTGATCGTTGTCCACCTACTGAAATTGTTGGGTGGATTAAATGAGATAATGTGGGCAAATGGATACATTAGACAAGTGCTCAGTCAATATCCTTACTGTGGTCATGGACACAGAGCCTAATCCTGAACTCTAAGCCGTTATGCTTCCGTGGTCTGATGCTTATAACAAGGCTGAGCCTTGCACCCGACATCAAAAATGGAGCCCTACTCCCTCAGCCATGAGTGGGGGTACCGGCATGCCTCATTCCTGTAACTACTTAGGTTCTTTTGGTGTGTTTTTTTTCCAGTTATTGGCTGTTTTTAAATGACAAGTAAGCTGGAGGGGTTCTTATTTGATTTTTTAATCAGAGTTTTATTAGCCCAGATAGAAACTGTGCCCTTGGAATAACATTTTGTGCATTAGATTAAACTAACAAGGCTGTATTTAGTGTGATCATGCTTTCTGAGGGGGAAATATATTGATTTCTCTTTCTTAACAAGCTGAACCTTGATGGAAATAATCTGTGAGACACTCTAACAGGGTTAAGAATTTGGTAACACTGTCTGTATCTTCACAGACTCCTCCGAGGGTTGTGATTAAAAATAAATGACAATTTACCACTGTTTCTTTGAATCTAAGTGTCACAGTTGTGTTTCCACTCAGGGTAGGATTAAACTGACTTGTCGTTCAGAGTCTGCCTTGTAGTCAGCCTGCAGTGTGGGGAGACCAATGAAGAAGACCTCAGAGTCACCCATTGGCCACTGCTGGGGTCTTATGGTGCCCTAACCTATATTGACTACAATTTTTTCATCCTTTTGAGTAATATAAAAACGTTTTGTGTGCATGTGTGATGCTGAGAATTAAGCTAGGGTTTTGCACTTGCTAAGCAAGCACTGTACCATGGAGCTACACCCACAGGCCTCATAACTTATTTAAAAGAAAAAAATGTACATGTAATCTTCATTTACCAATGTATTTATTTTTATATTTGCGTATATTTTCCCAGTTCTTGACCAAGTAGGTATATTTTATATAGTTGTATAATGTGCATATATCTTGTTAATCTTTTTCATTTAACACTCTTTCCTAGTTACATTAATAATCTTAATATAATCATCATAGTTGTCATTGAAATGATTTGAAAATATTTGGTAGAGTGGGATATTCAATAACTTATGTGGCTATTGTACTATTACCTAAAATTTAAGTTATTTCTAATTTTTAACTAATAAAGGTAAAGCCACAGTAAATATCTTTATGCTTATGTTACTATCATTCCATTATTTCCTTAAGATCAATTCTCAAGTGTGAGTATAGCTATCTTTCTTCAATTGAAAACTTCTAAATTAAGGAATAAATAAATGTTTAATTGTAGAAAACATAGAGATCTCAAAAACAAACCACAAAAGTTGCTTTTTAAAGTAACTACACCTTCCTAAAAGTGCGTAAGTGAATTATTTTTATGAATTGAGGTTATACACTGAACAAATTTTACTCTTTTCTTCCCATCTGATAAACAGATATAATCATTTGCAGTATTTACTGTTTGCCCTTTATTTTGTGATAGTTTTGAAATACAGAATTTTAACACTTTTAATGGAAAAAACGCCCTGCGTCTTGCCTCAGCATGCCTTTCATCATTTGAATGTCAGACTACTATTTGACAGCAGTGTTTCATGTTTGTGACATTGTCTCTGACTACAGGCCAGGTGTCAGTCACAAAAGCTAAAGAAAATACTTTCTGAAGGCCCAAGTGATTCCAAATTTTCAAGTACAGGTGATTCCAAATTTGAGCTGAGCCAGGTGCCAGGTCCTGGAGGTGTTACCCTCCGCCCCTCTCACCATTCCTCCCGCTGGCCTGTTCTCTGTGCCAGGGGTACGCCTCCGCCAGGGCTGCTCCCGCAGAACCGGTACTAACAATGTGGTGGGCCACAAAGGAACCCGAAGCATCCCAGAGCCCCTGGCCTTCATTGGTACCTGGCTACACGTACTCAGCCCAACACTTGGGTTACTGCTCCAGGCTGTTCCAGACAGCCACCAAGCCCACTTGGCTGTCTCACGGCATCCAAGGCCCAGTACACAGCTGCCAAACAAGCAAGTTACTGAGTTTGGCCCCGGCCTCTGAAGGATGCTCTTCGGAGGGTCAAGTGCAATGCCTAGGGGCTCCAGCTAAATTAACCAGGAAGTCATAAAGTCATACCTCACTTTTCTATGTGCCAAGTTCCTCACAGTTGTTTCCTTACCGATGAGGGTTTCCAAAGAAACGAGAGCGGAGGTAAAATAGTAATTAATCTTCCTCATTCATTGCAGAATGTGGTGGTTATAAAAATTAACTCTCAGTGGGGAATTAAATTTTGCTTATGTCCTTCAAAGGGAAAACCATTAGGATTCTTGCATATTTGTAGAAAAGCACATCCTATTAAACTTGGTGAGATGAATAACTACCATATATCGGGAAGCAGTACAATGAAAATTTGCATTTGTGATTGTATATGTAACATATTTTGTACTTATGTACATATAAATTGTGTAGTGTATATGTGTGTCTGTATGTAGGTACATATAAATGTATATAAAATCACATATATAAAAAACTACATATAAAATGTTTTAGTTCCTACTATAACTTACCTTGCAGTAAAATGACAGTGATGTTAAAATGTTTTCATTTCAAAAGTCTTGCCTTTCTGAGCTGAGGGCCCTCGGGGGTCCTGGAAGTAGAGGCTGTGAGTTACTACTCTGAGTTAGAACAGAATAGGCCAATAGAGCAGCCATTATTGAAGACATTTATGGTGCCTGTGATTAAGGAACCCACTGGTACTCTGCTTTATTTAGCCCGTGGGAGCATTTTCACATGGTAATATGTTTATGTCAGAGGTATGTGGGTATTGCAGAATTGGCATTAGGGCTCATTAATCTGTTACGGGAGGTAGGACATGCCCTTAATATGAACTTTACTGACTTAAAGTGGAGATAATTATGCAACATCAATTTTCAACCCTGGGAAAAATTTTCCCCCCTTCAGTGGTAACTGTTTTAAAATAGAGAAGTGCCAGATACAGTAAAAATTTCATTTATCTCTGAAAACCATAGTGACTCCCAAGGGCCTCCAGGATCCACTGGTGTGCTCCCTGAGCACTGCCCATGTCTTGGTCCCTCACCCACCCAGCCTCACTCCATGTCACACATGTCAAGGGGTGTCTGTTGGGTCCAGCACTCTGGACCCTCCTGTAGTCCCCACATCCATCACTCGTTGGTTGAGAGGACAGACTGAAGCAGGCAGATGTGGAGGCAGGCTTCCTGGACACTGTATGGACCAGAACAATGCTTATTTTCTCCATCTCTGGGCCTCTTTATGCCACATCCTCATCTTTTCATCTTTCTTGACTGACTTTTCCTCTGGTACACCTAAGATTTTTGGAGAGGTCTTTCTAAAACCTTCAGATTAAGGTTAAATGCCACTAACTGTTAGTGCTGTCATAGTCTTTTTACAAAATTTTTATTTTGTATTAGTATATGATTGTTTGCAGTACATAATGATTACGTTCCTCATGGGGAGATGGTATATTACACAACCTATGCCAATTCTTTTCTTATCCCCTTCTGCTCTTCCTGTCCCCTCCTTCCAGCCTTTGGTCCCCTTCTCCTTTGAAAAAGTCTTCCCCTTTTCCATTATCTTTTATGTTTCTCTTTACTTATATTTTGGTTCTCTCATATAGAAGAAACCATGTGATATATAAGCTTGTGGGTCTGATTTATTTCACTTAATATGATGGTCTCAAGGCGAATCCATTTTCCTACAAATGACTCAAGTTTCTCTTTCTTTATGTCACAGCAGTACTTCATTGGGTATCAACTCCTCTGAAGAAGTACAAATGATCAACAAATAGATGAAAAAACGTTCAACATTTCTGGAGATTAAGTACATGCAAATTAATACAACTCTGCATCTCAATTTTATTCCAGAAAGAACGTCCTCATCAAGAAATCAAATAATAACAAATGCTGGTGAGGCTTTGGGGAAAAACAAGCCCTTCTACATTGTTATTGGGAAAGTACTGTCATATTTTTTTCTTCTTTTCTTTTCTTTCTTTCATTTTTTTGATCCTAGGAATTGAACTTATGACCTCATGCTTGCAAGGCAGGCGCTGTGCCTCTGAGTTATATCCCTGGCCCTCTTTTTTTTCTTAAAAGATTATATTTTCTATGTTCTTCTGAATATATATTGCCACATGTTTATGAATTAAATAGCGTGCAAATTTTAAAAAGTATCATCAAAATATTGTCAAATGTTAGAATGCATAAAAGACCAAGTAACTATTATTAATCCCATCAAACAGAAGCTGTTGTGCTAACATGTATTACTTTAAAAATGTATTTTTATGTGCCTGTTTCTTTTGCAGATGTCTTAAGGACACATGCTCATGCCTTATTTATTTTGTCCCCTCCTCTCTCTAGTTCTCAACCTGTCACCTGTTAGGCCCTCAATACATGTTTGTTGAACTAGACAAGACCTATTCACTCACCTAATTTAAAACTGCAAAGCAAAAGTCTGGGTGTTGTGGAACATCCCTGTAATCCCAACACTTGTGAGGCTGAAATAAGAGAATCGCTGTGAGTTTGAGGCCAGTCTGGGTGACATAATGAGTTCAAGGCCAGCATAGACTACATAGTGAGAACTTGTTTTAAAAGAGAAAAAAGAAGCAACCAAAGAAAAACAAAACAAAAACCACAATAAAGAGAAAAATGATAAAATTAAACATTTTAATGTTAGAAAAAAACAAGTGTAATAAATGCAAAAAAGAAATTAAGTATAAAGAGTATCATTAATACATTGAATCATTCTTTTGAAAACAATAAGAAATATATTACCTTCTGGCAATTTTTTTATTTTTAAGTTTATTGGCACCATTTAGATACACTTAATGATCATATTCAGCATAGGGAATTTGTATGTATCTTTTTTTCTTTGCAGTACCACGGATTGAACTCAGGACCTTGCGCTTGCTAGGCAGGTGCTTATTCCACTGAGCTAAATCCTCAGCTCCTGTATATGATATATCTTGATACCTCTTTTTTTCCTGTTCCTTCTTTCAATCCCTCTTCCCCTCCTTATTTGCAAAGCTTTGTTTCCATTTTATCCTTCTTTTCTCATTTTTTCCTTTTCCCTTCCTCCCCCATTCAGTTCCCCTTTCCTTTTGAACAATTTCCTCCTATTTCACAATATCTATTATATGTTTTATATCTTATTTACAGTTACTATACATTTATCTTATTATACATATATTCTATTTACACTTTCAATTTCTTACACCAGAGAGACAAAGTGATAAATAAACATATGTCTTCGATTTATTTCAGTTAAGAGTATGGTCTCAAGGTCCATCCATTTCGCTACATAGTTTATCATTCTTTATGGCATTTATTATGGTTGATATATTGTGTCAACCTAGGGAGACTAGAGGTTTGGCTGAGTGACTCAGCAGGAAGCCAGGGTGCTTACTTTGTATACATCGTGAGCTTGTGGAAGAGGAGGGCATGGAGGTTATGAGAGCTACACGCCCCTTAGGTGGGGGTAACCTGTTTACGTTGTAAGAGAGGTAGAGAAGACTGCTTGCCCGCCATTCCTTCCTTTTGCTCTGGTCGTTTTGCTGTGCTCTGCTGCCATGAACCTTTGTCCTCTACCATGTGCCACTCTGCCTCAGAACCAGCCAAGTATGGGCTGAAACCTCCACAAACTGTAAGCTAAATAAACCTTTCCTTTCTTCCTTTTGGGGGTTGGGTATTTTGTCTCAGCAATGAGAGAAAAGTAACCAAGACACTATTCATCAACTGATGAGCATCTAGATTGTTCCTAAGATTTCACTATTACAAACTGTGCTCCTACCAACATGGGCACATATTGCTGTGGTATGATGGTTTTAATTCTTCAGGGAAGATACCAAGAGAGGGAATAGCTGGATGAAATGGACCTCCAGTCCTACGTTTTTGGGGATCTCCACACTGACTTCCACAGTGGTTGTCTACACTCCCACCAACAGCGGGAAAGTGTTCCTTTTCCCCCCAGTCTCCTCCAGCATTTGTTATTGGCTGATTTCTTGATAATAGCCATTATTTTTGGAAAGAGATGGAATCTCAGTGTTGTTTTAATTTGCATCTCTCAAATGACCAATGGTGTTGAACATTTTTTTCATATATTTATTTTCCATTTGT
Source organism: Dinomys branickii (assembly GCA_004027595.1). Lineage (NCBI taxonomy): Eukaryota > Metazoa > Chordata > Mammalia > Rodentia > Dinomyidae > Dinomys > Dinomys branickii. The sequence continues at coordinate 50,436 of PVLD010001704.1, read as the reverse complement.
ATTTCTTTATCTGAGAAGTGTGTATTTATCTCAGATGCCCAGTTTTGGATTGGGTGTTTAAAATGTATCATCAAAATATTGTCTTTATATGTTCTAGATATTAGTCCTTTGTCTGAAAAAAACTAACTAAAGCTTTTCCCCATTCTGTGAAGTGTCATTTCACTCTGTTGGTGACTTCTTGGCAAATATTTTTTTTTAAAAAGGAAAATCCACAAATAATATTTAGAAATGTGAAAAAAATATAGAAATGTGAAGGACCTATACCAAAAGAAACATTTTAAAACTTAAGTATGTAACGGCGCATTATACATTTGAAGAACTAAGTGAAATGGATGTTTTTCCAAAAATACAATAAATATCTTTAAAATATAAAAAATCATATAACTAAGAAGAATAAATCAAAATAATACACCTGTCTCTTTTCTACCCTGCTGTCCACTGGTGGTCTGGATTGTAAATCTGTGGAGCATTTATTTAGTTTTTAATTTTTTTTTGAGACAGGGTCTCACTATGTAGTGTAAGTTGGCCTTGAACTTGCTTATGTAGCCCAGGCTGGCCTCAAAATTATGACAATCCTCCTACTTCAGGCTTTTAAGTGCTAGGATTACAGGGATGCACAACCATCTGGCTGTGCTATATTTATTAATGTTTTATTACATGTGAATTCTTTTCCTGTCAAGAAAGTAAGAAATACTATTATGTAAAAAATATTGTAAATCTGTGGTGTATTTATGAATATTTTGAGTTACAAACAGCAAAACCTACTCTCATTAGCTTAACCAGAGGATTTATTCCAAGAGGGTTTGCAAGTGGTTTACTCACTGGAAAAACTGAAAAACTAGGTTTGAGCAAGAATGCAAAAGAGGTGGAGCACAACCAAGCTCACATGAGGAATGCTTTTCAGGGTTGTACCAGGGCCCTCCTGCTCCCCAGCGGCCCCTGGCTTCTGTGGGCACAGCTCCCTTCCAGCAGCTGCAAGACTCCTCCGCACACCACTGCATTCTACTCCACAGGACCACGGAAAGTGTTTCCGTCTCCCTCCTTCCAGCTTCAACTTCCCAAGCAGAAACATCTCCTTGGCTGCACTTGACCATGAGTTTGGGATTCCCACAATGTGGAAAGTATGCTTGGGAATTATACAGTGAAAAGTGAGAACTATTTACTGTAGTCTGTTCTTTCAGGTGCTCACGTATGATCCTCCCTATTTATACTTCCAGATACCAGTCTTGACTAAGAGTTTTACTCATGACTCAAAAGGCACTAGGAGAGGCTCTCGCCTAGAAAAGGCTCGCCCAAAGCCACCAACTATTGGGTTGAAAGCATGTCCATCAGTAGATGAATGGATGAAGAAAACATATTTACACACGGTGGAGTACTACTCTTTGATAAAGGAAGATAAACTTCAGTCATTTGTAGGAAAACAGATGCACCTTGAGACCACAATGATAAGTGAAATAAATCAGATGTATAAGCTTCAATATTGTATGGTTTCCCTTACATGGGAAGGCCAAATTCTAAACACAGACCAAAATAAGGGATAATAGGGACGAGGAAGACAGATCTTTCTCAAAAGGGAAAGAGATCAAGAAGGGGAGAGTAGGGAGATGAAGAAAGTAATTAAGATATGCTGTGTGCATGCACCATAGCCACACAAAACTATTAACACTGAGTACTGCAAACATATGCTAATTTAAAAGTAGTTCTATGCCATCATTTTATATGGTTTAACCCAACACAGATATACCCTATTTCAGTTTCTCTACTCTAGCAAAATCCAGAGTTAGGGATGGATTGGTGGGCTTTGGAGTACAGTACCACAAACAGACACTTGTCTCACCATGAAGAAGTTTCTGGAACAGACATTAATGTTTTGTAGGCTGCCATATTGAATTTGCTAAGTATAGAGAAGCTGGCAAAACAATGATGGGCAAGGAAATCAAATCAAAATCCAGAAAAGAGGGCCTAGACTACTGAGGGAAAACTCTCTGCCCATCCATAACGGAAAGAGTCTCGTATAGAAAACTTATTTCAAAATTATTATACTATGGTGGAGTTTTGGGTATTATCAAATTGTGCAATCAGCAACAGCAATGTCAAGTTCATCTTTGAGAGAGGAAGTCCATGATGTAGAGCTGATACACAGCCTCTGCTTAATAAGCAACTTCTCCAGGAAGGAGGTCAAATGCCACCCTCAGAGAATATCTTTGCTCTCAACTCCATCACGATCACTGAGAGCCCCTATCACCCTGGTCACATTTTAATGAGAATTCCCACATGGCACAAATATTCTCACATTCTGAATCCAGTCACAGAGGCACCTGCATACCTCTCCCCTGATTCTCCTTGTGACACCATTTCAATATTTATTAAGAAAGGGAGCGACCCACAATTTTTTATCATATGGAAACAGTCCTCAGTGCATTAGAACTGTAGGAGCCACATATGAAGCCGGGATGGAACTTCTATTAACCATCACACACTGAGTCCCTTCCCTCATTGATCTCTGATTCTTATATTATTCTTTCAGAATTTATCTGAAGATGCATTCACTTCAAGGAAATAATTTTTGATGTTTGTCATAGGTTGAGTTTTCCTGAATCCAGTGCTGAGATAGGGTTGGGAGTCATATTATCAGAGACCCACACCTAAATAAAGGAGTGAAAGGAAGCAGGACTAGGCAACAGGAGAAGTGGAACTGTGCTGCGGGTCTAATAATGACTTTGGTGTCCATACGTAGCCTACTGTCACAGATGCCTGCCATGGTTGAACACAGATGAATAGAAGTAGCCTGGTTCCAAGACAGCACAGATTCCTCCTAGAGGATGAAAGCTAGATTTCTCAGCATAAAGCTAACTGCTGAGCCCATGGCCCAGGAGAGAAAAGGAAGCACACAGGAATTACCAGGGCACTGTGGATGCAGGTGGTGCCTGAGGCTTTTGTTTTCATGCATGATCTCTCATTCTGAACACGAACGACAAGGAGGTGGAGGATAACCAATCTCGGATCACGAATTTATTCTCAGGACAACACCAGGGCCAACTGCTCCCCAGGGGCCACTGGCTTCTGCTGGCACATCTTTGAAGAGCCTCCTTTCTCAGCTATGTCTACAATCTTCGATTTAAAGCCTCAATCAAAAGCTGGTAGTGGGACTCACATACAAAGCTTTTCAAATATTTATCATTCAAGAGTTTTTGTCTCAGTTTTGTGTGACCCAGAATGACCATAGGACTGAAGGCGCCTGAAAGAGGTGAGGGGAAGGGCACACGGTGGAATTTGCTGCCGGTTCAAGTCTCCCAGGTGGGACTCAGCATTCTCAGAATCTACAGTGTCATTGTTTTCTCTCACTCAGGCCCGAGGGAGACTACCGACTGCTCGATATTCACTTATAGAACACAGCAAACATAGCTGACAAAATTCAGGATAGATGTCAGAAACTTGCGCATAGATGAAACCCTTCCTTGCCTGTATTTACATCAACTTGCTATTTCCTCATTCAGGGATACTTTTAAAGCTAAATTTTAGATAAAGGCTACGTTTTCTTAATCACCATGGCTCCTCATTAATGGCCATTAGCACGTACCTGACATGTAGGCACTGTTCCTAACTAGACTGTCATGTTCCTAACACAATATATTGCTTCCAATGCAGCAAAGCTAAGGACACAGGGACAACACTTCTAGATATAACTGACTACAGCAGCAAGAAAGGACTATTTGTCCTTTCTGATCCCTTTTTACCAGTGCTATTCTCGGCCAGGTTTCACTCCTCATTCTGGGCTCAGACTGGATGAGGTCTGGATGGAGGGAACAGAAAGCAAAAGGGAGACATAAGGCAGGATCTGAGGGTGAGAATGAACTGGGCCTCTTTAATCACGGACTAGCTATGTGTTCCTGGGTCTGTCTGAGGCTCAGTTTTCTCATCTGTAAAAGTGAAATAATGGTAGTATTATCAAAATAGAGCCAGTATGAATATTAAAGGATATAATGTATACAAAAGGTTTAGGATGGTCTCTGGTATGTCATAAGCCTTCGGTAAATGTTGTTTTCCTGTGCTCAAAGATCTTATCACTGAAGGGAGAAAAAAAGGTTCAAAAGTTACATGAACCTCAAAAGGTAATTTTTAAGACTATGTATATAAATACAAAGTAATGGGCTAGAATGGTGCCCATCAAATTCATACTTTTTCTGGGAAGAAGGTAATGGAATTGGGATAGGAAAGGAACTGTAACACAATCTATAATATTTTATTTCTTTAGACACAGATTCATATTTATAAAGATCTATGTGATGGTATATGAATGTTTTATAACTAGATGTTGTAGTCTCACTCTGTGTAAGACTTTACATGAGAAGCAGAGATCAGTGGTGAGTGCCAACATACTTTCTGAGCCTGACCAGTGCTCAGTGTGGCTGTTTGCAACCATTGAATGTTACATGAGTTCATGGCCTACTGTGGAACTCAGGGTATAGAGTTAGAGTTCTTCAATATCTATCAACTTGGACCTATAGTTTGAAGGTATTTTAATAACACATTATTGAGATATCATTTACATATCATAAAATCATGCTTTTTAAGTGTAATTGAATATGTATATAATATTGAAAGCAGGCAATGTAGGTAATTCCTTATAACCCTTCCTTGCAACACCTTTACCACTTTTGTGGATGATACTTATTGGTATAGATTTTCTACACACAACTTCCAGCACCCAGGGTTCAGCCATCATCTAACAACTCAGGGTTTCAGGGTGAAGTGGAGTACACTACCCCAACTCTCTTCATCACTTCCTGGGACAATCCTGCACTTCCATTGTCAAAAATATTCTGTGGGATTGAACAAAGCTTAAATTTGTAGGCCTAAGCTGATTTTACAACATAACTTGGCTTCTTTTCTCTCCTCACATCTCACTTCCCAACTATTTTTGGTAGACTCTAGTTGATTTTGTTGCCACAAGTCTTCCTCTCTGGGTCTGTTTGTAGAGAGCCTATGCTAAGACAGTGTGCGGCCCATAGCCATTTCTTCTCAGCGTGATCCAGAAAAGACTTGTGTCCAGATCTCATGCCAGTTTTCTTTAGTACAGATTCCTGAATCTTGTGCAGACATTAATTAGAATCTCTAGGAGTAGAACTCTCTGAGATCAGCATTTTGATCAAGGCCAATTTCCTACCTCAAAATTCTTCTGCACCCTACAGTATCAGAACTAAGAGTTTGCAAATGTTCATTTCTAGATGAGGACTTTACCATGCCACATTAGGAGTTTACAAGAAAGGCCCTGAGAGAACTAGCAAGACCACATGAGCCATTTCCCCATCCGGTCTCTCTTGGTGAGTGTGCCTGCTGCTTACTGTAGGATGAGGGATTGAAAAGTGGAAGTTGAAAAATTGACCTCTACATAAAGCATGTTTGTTTTAAAACTGCAAATTAGAAAGGAAAGTGGCCTACTTAAGTTTGGGCTAGTTAACATTATTGGGTGCCTGTATAGCCATGAATTTCTCTTATTCCCTGTAGGATAGAAGACAGGTTTGGTTTGGTTATCTATCTCTTCCCAAATAACCCGTATACTTCAGAAGAAGTTCATTTTACCATTCTCAGATCTGGTGTGGGTCTGACTGGCCCAAGAGAGGCCTTTCCTCTTTACTCAAAGTCAGTCTAGCAATTGGCTTGCAATATGCTTCTGGTTAGTGAGACATGAGAAGAATTTTACTCAAAATATTTGGGATCTTTCTTCCTTTTCCTTCCAAAGTGTTCAGGAGCAACTCTCCTTTTCTCCTGCTGCTATGAACAAGGGCACATTGGTTCTGGGTGCTAGTAGAAGCCATCCTATGGCCAAGAGGAAAAGTAGCTTCAGGATGCAGTTGATTCTGGACAGCATGGTAGAGTCATGGAAAAGACTTGTATCTTCAGTAGAGCATGAGCCTATTTACATCAATCAAAAGGAATCCCATCCTCCCTTTGGGCTTCCTATTATGTAAGCAAAGGATTTCTAAATTGTTTAATCCAGTTTGAGTTGGTTTTCTGCTGAACTTAAAGCACCCAGACTGGTAAACTTTGACATTAAAAATAATATAACCACCTAAAGTTAAACTGTAACATAAAGTATTTTGAGCAACGTTGGAAGGCACTGTTTCACAAAGCCAGTGACCAGCTCCCACTCCCACGCTCACTCAGGGATGCATCAGTGTGGAAGGAACACACTATTCCACTCAGAATGCATCAGGCTCCCTGCAAGGTCACATGTGCTCATGCAGTGCTGGAGTTGACAGCAACTGTAGAATCAGCCCATCAGTTGTAGCTTCGACATGCAATCTTGGGTTTTCCATTGATTTCCATAATACAATCTGCCTGCTTCTCCTTGCTGTCCTAATAGGCAAGGTAAGGCAGTGGCCACTGTTCTGAGTAGTTCTTCCATTTATAGTTATGTTGAATTTGCAGGGAGCCAGCTGGAAAACAAGTGAAACACCATTGTCTGAGAAACAAGACTGTTCTTGGAACTTTTGAAAAGCATTTAGCTTTTGATGCTTCACAAAACACTGAACATCAGCTAAGAGCTGAGCCACCAGGGTAACCCTTCCTTGCCAGGCTAGCAGGCAGAACTTCAGAGCCAAGAGCCACTGTTGACTTTTTATTTTGTCTAAATAATTTCAAATTTGCCGGAGGAAACAGTGAAGTCTCTCCACAAAACATTAGATCTCCTCTGTAATAGACTCCATGTGACAGACAATAACTGGAAGTAGGAAATTCTGAGAGGCTCCAGACAGCTTGGCCCCATCACTGGGCTAGTGTTACCTGCTCTCCGGCATGCCCTTCTTATATATGCTCACAGAGAGTGTATTTTTTGGGCCTGGAGATATTAAGCATATACACCCCTGAGGAACTACTAGTTTTTGCCGGAGGTAAGAACATGTTGCAAAGAGAGCCGAGTTTGAAGGATAGTGTTGTGACTTAGATATAAATTTTCTCCCCAAAGTCTCATGGGTGTGCTATGCACCAGTGTATTCAACTACTGATGAGTTCAGTAGCTGAATGTGGTGTTAGGATGTGGGCTTGATTGTTGGTGGGTCACTGCAGGAAATTTGAAAAGGTGAATTCTTGTTCCTGGTTCCTTCCTTCTCTCTGTGCCTCCTGGCCACCATGAGGTGAGCAGCTTTCTCTGCCATGACCTTCCACCATGCCTTTTCTTCCTAGAAGCCAGCCAGTCATGGACCCAAACCCTCAAGCCAATGGCCAATTAGACCTCTCCAACCCTTAAATTGTGGATGTTAAGTGTTTCATCTCAGAAAAAGGAAATCTGGTTATTACTGTTAGCTTATGAATAGGTTTAATATATCAAAGACCATGCAATGCTGGATGAGCATGAGGAATGTTTAGATAAAATTTTACAAAGGATTCCAAGTCAGGAGTTTTGGTTGCCAGTGACAGAAACACAACTCAAACTAGTTTTGACCAAAAGGGAATTTTTTGCTCATAAAATCCAAGTAAAAAACATGCAAAGTGCAGGGATGGAGCTAGGGAGTCAAGACTGAAGAGGCCCTCCCTGTACCTCTCTTATCTGCATCTTTATTGGCTTTTTTTCTCTCACTGCAGATAATTTTTCACCAAGCTCTTGAGCTGCAATTAATCACTTCCATCATTTTTTCCCAATTCCGGAACAATTCATGGAGAAGAAATCCACCTCAGCCTTTTAGATCAGGTGCCTAGAAGCACCCCAGTTAGCTAAGAGATTCCAGGGATCCCACATGTCCATGGCTATGTGGAAAACATTTCTAGAGAAAGGAAGGATTCAGGCAGACAATCCCTGAAGAGTTTCACTCAGCAGAACCTCAGCCAGAGGGGAGAATCAGTCTGCACACAGCAAAGCTGCATGACACTATAAGAATTACCTTGTCCAAGTAACCAGGAATCAGGTCAATCAAAGACTTACAATAGTGAGACAACAAATGAGAAAGAGAGGTGAAACTAATACCTAGGTCTTCTAGCTTTGCTTTTCTCTCTATACTAGAAACAGTAAAGAAAAAAATGGGTGTGTTTTTCTTTCCAAAGTGTCTTTCTCACCTTCTTACAATCCTGGTGACACACAGGTCTTTGTAGACTATGGTACTTGTTATTGCTCTTTGAATAGGAATCGAGAATCTCTTCCTTTCTTCTGTTAGATTAGAAGAGGATTTAGGGCCAATTCACTTGAGGCAAGCCTTAGGCCCAGTGCTTTACACCTGTCATCCTTTTCAATTCCCATAGAACATAAGGAATAATAATGTATTATTCCCTTAATAGTCCACCGAGTTGTTAATTCTTTCATAGTGTTACCTGTGGCAAAGCTGACAGTGCTAATAAAATAGCCCTTCTCCCAACTGTCCTTCCCCTAAAGTAGTTATACTTCATAACTGTATACCTGAGACTCTTCACATAGAATCACCTGCAGTACTTTGAGGGCTGTATTGTAAAGATGAATTTCTGCTATGAATGTGATGTTCAATTTATCTGTTTTCAGCTGGCTGTCCAAGTGTAAGAAAGCTTTTCCAGTGTTTAATGGAGCCATTTGTCTCTAGATATAAGAGCTAATACAATGTGACCTGTTTGGACTTGGAGTTCTGCCTTTTGTTCTTTGGCTTGAGCACCCAGTAAACAAACAAATAAAACCACTTCAAATCAGTGCAAATCACAGATGGCCTCTTTTGTCATGGAGATGGATCTCTAGCGAACTGCAGGAATGAGCCAGGTTATATTCTCATTGTCTAGGTACTTAGATTGCAGGTCTAGAACATTACCTTCTGTATGATGCTGGAATCTGTTTGGAGGAAATTTTTAAAACAAAGAATGTCTGAAAATCAGATTGAAGAGAGAGCCTGGCCAGGATAAAAGCCCTATCCTAGGATTATTATAGAAATTACTGCTTCTGCTATTATTATTGTTTCAATTTCTTTGTGGAAATTTGGCAAATTGGCTTAGAGTCATTTTGTACAGAGAAACAAGAGCTAACTATTGCTTAATAGCATTCAAAAATTGCTGACAACTAAAGAAAGACTCATCTTGAGGAGGAAGTAATAGCCAAAGTAATAACAAAGCTAATTATAGAAATCTAAGAAGTGATAACATTGCATGCAATAATAATGGTAGTTAACACTACACAGTGCTTGCGATAACCTAAGTGGTTTATATTACTTAATTCCTTTAAGTCTTAACTACTGGAGGAGATGGATATTACTAGTCCTCTCATTTTACAGATAAGGAAATTAAGATATAGAGACTTACTTAAGGTCACGTGGCTAGCTATGTGTGTTCTTTTTATCTGACCTCTATCTGTGCCTGCTTTTGGCAAGAATGTGGAACCACCTACCCACCCCTCCCACTCATTGCCTGAGGTTTGCTCACTCTTCCCTTTCTCCCAGGGCTATTGGAGAGATTATGTAATTCAGATCTAAGATAGTCACTGTGTTCCACCAACATGGCCAAAATGGCAAGTTCAGGAATGGATGTGAACACAATCAAACTGAAAATATATACACTATCAGCAAAGGAAAATTTCTCTTTGGGATCTAGTCAGAGGTGAGAGAATATAAGCCTGGGCTATCAGAGCTATCAATTAGAGAAGGCAGCCTGAGAGTGGAGCACCCAGAGGAAGGCAAAGCTGTGCACAGGCAGGTTTGGGCTGACGATACTGTTGAAGCCCTGGATTTGATCATTTTCACAGAACGCACTATACTTGTCTCACTTTGAAAGGGCTTCAGTTCAGTGGCTTTTTGTAAGGTGTATGGCCATAAATACTCTCTAATTTTTTAAAAAAGATTTTATCACCCGAAAGAAACCCTATACTATTTAGTATCCTCCCCTTACCCTTCTCACCAGCTCTTTTCTCAATATATTTGCCTATTCTAGATATTTCATATAAATGGAATCCTGCAATATGTGGCCTTTGTGTCTGGCTTCTTTCATTTAGCATAATGTTTAATTATCCAGTGTCTAATGAGTTTTATCCCTGCTGCACCATACATCAGTAATTAATTTCTTTTTATAGCCCAACAGCATTTCATTGTATGAATACACTTCATGTTGTTTATCATCATCTATTGACGAAACTTGTGAGAAGCTGTAAGACTGTTTTCCAAAGTGATTGTACCACTTTACGTTCCTACCACCTGTGTGTGAGGGTTACAATTTTTCTATGTTCTCACTAACATTTGCTGTCTGTCTTTTTTAGTATAGCCATCTGAGGTATGGTAATATTGCATTATGATTTTGATTTGCAAAATTTTTCCTCCTATTTTGCGATGTCTTTGCATTTACTTAAAAATATCCATTGACACATATCTCAGTTACTTTTTGTCCATGGCTGAGACAAAACACCTGACACCCAAAGTTACAAGAGGAAAGGTTTATTTAGCTCATAGTTTGTGGAGGTTCCAGTCACAATCAGCTAGCTCCAAGGCAGGGTGACAGGGAAGAGGCAACAGTTCAAGATGCCAGAAGGTAGGAGAAACATCAAGAGCAAAAGAGGGTAACAAGCCTCTTTTCTCTCTTATGTTGTAAGCAGGTTACCACCCCCAGGGTGAGTGTAGCACTCATACCATCTCTATGCTTTCTTCTTGCACAGGATGGGGATATTTGCAAAGTAAGGACTCTGGCCCCCTGATGAATGACTTAGTTAAACTTCTCAAGTTGACACAATGTATCAACCATTACAATCCACCCCTTGTCAACTTGACACCAGACACATTTTTTTGAAGCAGTGTCCAGATACAAAGACATGCTTATTCATATCATTTCACAGCTTGAACATTATAACACAGATTTAACAATCCCTAAGAACCAGCATTGAGTCTATAAACATTTTATTGTGTAAGAATCATAACGTTCTGCTCCTACCACACAAAGACTCATGTACATCCTTTTATGTAAAAGACATTTAGTCCATCTCTTAGAGTTGCCAAAGTCCTAACTGTTTCAGCATTGAAAAGTCCAAGTCTTAGCTGCAAGCCCCTGTACAAATGAAAACAAAGTTAAACACTTCCAGTGTTCAATGGCACAACACAAATTTTTTCATTCCAAAAGTTACAAAAAGGAATATAAAGGATTGGAATCAAAGCAAGTCCAAAATCCAGCAGGGTAAACATTAAGTCCTGTAGTTCCACATGCAGCATCTGAGGCAATCTGTGGTACACTGTGAGCTCCAAAGAGCTTGGATGGCTCCACTCTTACGGTAATTCTGGTGGTTGTAGCTCCCATGGCTTCTCTCTTGGGCCTGCTTTACTCCCTCCTTGCAGCTTTCCTTAGATGATCCATGTTCCTCGATTCCCCAAACTTTTGGGGTCTCCACTGCACCTTTGGATTTACCCTCACAGCTTCACACACTCCTCTCTCAGGGGCACACTGCCTGGCTTCCCCATCCTTCTGGAACTGGGGTGGAAACCACCTTAACCCCACAGCTCTTGCATTCTACATGCACGTAAAACAAGGGACAAGTGGATGCTGCCAAGATCTGCTGCCAGCTGGAGCAGTAGCCAGGCTTTCCTGTCTCTTGGCTGTAGGGGCTGAGTGCCTGGATCTCTGGGCACTCTGAATCCAATTCTGAGGAGCAAATTCTCTCTGCCATTGCTATTCTCGAACATAGTGCTCTGTGGCTTTCTCCTCAAACCAAAGTCTTTCACTTTTGCAGTTTTGAGGCTGCAAAGGGTGGAGACCTGCTGCTTCTTTTGATGTCCTTGGGCCATCCTTTATATTCTCTTATTCCTTTCTCTTCAGTGGAAATCACCTCTGCTCTATCTTTGCAGGCCACAGCTTTACTGGAGCTTCTTTTCTGGTCATACTCACAAAATTTTAACTCATTCTGCTGAGCTCTCTACCCTTGATTCTCAACATAAATCTGGCTAAAAGTCTCCAATAATAGCCATGCCACTGCCTCTTTCCTATGCCACTTTCCTATGCCAGATTAGTCTACCACCCTTAATCTCAGTCTCTGGACAAAAGCAAAATGCAGACAAACTTTCTGCCAAGCCATAACACACATCAGCTGGACTCCAATAACCAATGCCTCCCTTCTCCTTTGCAGAAACCTCTCAAGCCTGGTCTTTGTCTGCCGGATATCTATCATGTTTCTGGTCTTCTGAGCTCTGACCAGAATCTCCATACAGAGAAGCCTAAGATGCTCTAGCTCTACTCTTTCAGGTGACCTCTCTAAACATTTTTAAACTCTTCCCACAAGCTATTCCTAAAGGCTCTTGAAACACTTTGTCAGGTATAGTTACAGCAATGACCCCACTTCTTTGGTACCAAATTCTGTTTTGGTTAAGTTTCTCTCATTTTTGAGACAAAATACCTGACACTCAAAGTTAAGGAAGCTTCTAGGTTTCTCAAATTGACACAATGTACGAACCATAACAAAACACAAGAGTTTTTAATATTGATGTTCAATTTATTTTTTCATTAGTTATTTGTATGTTAAATACATTTTATATTCTTGTGATAAATTCTATTTAGTTAAGGCATATAATTATTTATATACTGCTAGATTCAGTTTGCTAATTTTTTGTTGAGGGCTTTTGCACCTATATGCATAAGAGATACTGGTCAGAAATTTTCTTGTAATATATATCTGATATCAATATGAAAGAAATACTGGCCTTACAGGATGAACTGTGTTCTTTAAATGTTTATTAGACTTCTCCGTTATAGCCATTTGGTCCTGAGCTTTCCTTTCTGGAAGTTTTTGGATTACTAATCCAACCTGTTATTGTGATAAGTTTATTCAGATTTTTTATTTCTTCTTGAGTCAGCTGTGGTAGTTTGTGTTTAGGAATTTTTTCATTTCATCTAAATTTTCTAATTTGATGGTATGAACTTATTCATACCATTTTTATAATCATTTTTATTTCTATGAGTAGTAAGAGTCCTTTATTGATTCCTGACTTGAGTAGTTTGAGTTCTTTCTCTCCCTCTGTCTGTCTGTCTGTCTCTCCCTCTCCCTCCCTTTGGTAACATTTGCCATTTTTTTTAACTTTTTGGTTAATGGACTGTTTGCTAGATTATTAGTTGCTGCTTCAGGACGCTACAAAATTAAATGCCTTCCTGTAATTGTTTTCAACAAAGCCTTCTGGGCAAAAGGTTTCTCATAGTTGGGAAATACTGAGATAGGTCAAATACAGATAACCTTGTAAGTGAATTTTTCAGAGAACCATCAGAAAAGTCAGATAATGACAATTATTTAAGTAAGTCTTTAAAAAGGCTACATCCCAGCTTACGGTCTGAATGTAACCCCCTAATGCATGTACTGGAAAATTAATCTGTAACCCAATAGTGTTGGGAAGTCAGGCCTTTTGGAACAGGTTCAGGTCAAGCACACTCTATCCTCATGAATATATTCATGCTGTTAGGAAAAGGTTTGTAGGAATGACTTCATTCTTTCCTGCTTTTCCACCTTCCACTATGTGAAAACATAGCAAGAAAGCCCTTATCAAGATGGTAGCAGCTTGATCTTGAACTTTCTAGCTTTTAGAACCATGGAAATTAAATCTTGTTCTTTGTAAATTGCCCCACCTCAGGCATACTGTTGTAGCAGCAAAAGCCAGACTAAAGCATCCCCATTTTTTTCCCCTTGGCTGGCTGCCAGTTTGCACTGGGAATATGGTTGCTTATCTACTGCTAGATTCTGTTTGTTAATTTTTTGTTGAGGGCTTTTGCACCTATATGAATTAGAGGTATTGGTCAGAAGTTTTCTTGTAATGTATGTCTGATATTAATAGGAAAGACATACTGACCTTAGAGGATGAATTGTGTTAAATGAAACCTTTCATTTAGGTTACTGTGGAGTTAAAAAGTAGGGGAGAAGACGAGGGAAACAGAATGCCATAAAGCTCACTATTCTTAATGAATTCAGCCGTTTTTTCTTCAATAATTTTGTTTTTGCACCAGGAATCAAACTCACAACCTCATATTTGCCATGAAGGCACTGTGCTGCTGAGCTACATCCCCAGCCCTTCAATAAACATTTTCAGGTTTCTGCAAGGTTTTGCTTAATTGCCAGAAGCCTGAAAAAGTTGCTTCAAAAAATTTTGCTTCACACTGTTGTTATAAAGAGCAGATTTTCTAGAGGATGTGATTGTACATTTTTTGTTAACATCTTGGCTGTGGTGGTGGGGCCTGCGTTGGTTACTTTTCTTCTCATTTCTGAGACAAAACACCCAAAGCCCAAAATTAGAGAAGGAAACGTTTATTTAGCTCACAGTGTGTAGAGGCTTCAGTCCATAATTAGCTGGTTCCAAAGCAGGGTGGTATGGCAGAGGGGCAATGATTCATGACTGCAAAAGACAGCAAAAGCAACAAGAGCAAAGGAGGAGAAGTAAGCCTCTTTTCCTCCCTTATGTTGGAAGCAGACTACCCCCTCTAGGGTGAGTAGCACTCACACCATCTCTGTGCACTCCTCTTGCACAAGATGAGGATGTTTACAAAGTAAGGACTCTGGCCCTCTGCTGAATCACTTAGTTAAACTTCTAAACTTCTCAAGTTGACAGTGTATCAACCATTACAGGGCCTGAACTGCTCAAACCACAACTCCAGGTTCACTTGCCAACTTGACCTCAGCTTCTTGACCCTGCAAACTGCCTGTTTGTCTCTTACCCAGTCACTGAGAGCCCTGAGTTGTAGCCAATCCATAGCTACTCTGAGCTGTGGGCTCAGTTGGCCCCTGCTTACAGTGGAGTCAATTCCAAGCACCCTCTCCAGGGGATATGGCAGATGCCTGGACTAGAATTATTCACCTGCTGCTGCAGCTCACAACATCCACTGCTTAGCTCCACTAGTGCCCGTCTCCTTTGAGGCCTCTGGAGTCACCGGTCCTCCTGTGCCTCTGTAGATTCCCTCCTCTCCCTCTGAGAGATGGGAGTCAGGGAGAAAGTGAAATTCTGTTTCTCCTTTTTCTGCATTGAGATCTCTCTCTTCACTTTCCCTGTGTGCTGAACTTCTCCCTTCAGATCCTTCTGGGGTCCTGGGAATCCATCTCCTTCCTTTTCTTTCAGTGTCTTTATTCCAAGTCTCAGAGAGGCTAATTTGCAGCTGCTTACCATTCCACCATCTTCCCAGAAATCCCTATTTCATGTATAACACATTTAAATGGAATGTATCTTATAATAGATAATATCATTTAATTTGAGCATTCTTTTAGTGACACATAAAATAATGGTGCATCTTAGAGTAAACATATGCCTCTAGAAATTCTATGTTTGCCTAACTTAGTTTGTGATAAATGATTGCCTTCTTCAACTGAGTAAATACCCACTAAGGCAGGTGAATTCATGTGTCTGTGCACAAGTAGATACAGTCATTAGAGGATATGAATTAAGAGACACCAGAGCTCTGAGCCAAGTTGATCACCAGCAAACACCATCAGTGTCTATCACTGTCCTCCCTTGGTTTTCTGGGGGCCATGCAATGGATACTGGACTTTACCTCAAATTCCTGAAAAGCTACCTATTGGCTCAGTCTTTGGTTAATCATTAAAAAGTAATTGAGCTTTTTTACCTGCAAAATTCAGATAATATTTTTAGTCTAGTAAAATAGAGGTGATATTTCTAAAATAATATGGTGCATACCACTGGTGAATTTAACTGAGATTTTTCTAGTTGGTACAATGTGTTATTAAGATTGCCTTTTGGTGAAAAGATGATTTTATAAACTTTCTTTTGTGTCTTTTGAAAGTGATACTCATAGGAAGCTTCAGTATTGCATAAGCATATGCCGTATTCTCTGATTCTGCCAATATCCTTGTTCTTTTTTTTATTTTAAAAGTATAAGAACAAAAACATATTAACAAACAGACACAAAGTAGCATAAGAATTGTACAATCAAAACTGAGTTACAGATAAGGTGACAGGGAATCGACAATGGTTGTTGCATTACATATTGATAACTTCTAAGTGTATATTCAGGAAAACAGATATAGACATGCAAAATTGATCAAACAATTAATCATCAACTATTCCTTACAATAAAGTGACCTAAGTCCGTAGTACAACTATGTTAGATATGCTGCATATACATACATACTTACTTACATACATAGATAATTATCCCTTCCTTTTTTTTTTTTTTTTTTTGGAGACAGTAGATTGCAGATTCAGAACTGTGAGGCAGTAATATCTGCCATTGTTTCCATGGATACCTATTATTAATAGCATGATATATTGGTTTTCCTTGCATCATTTATTACACCAATTTAATTAAGCTAAAAATGTGGAAAAGTGTAGATGTATCATTAATATGGCAGAGGTGATACCTGACTGAAAAGGTTCCAGAAATTATTTAAAGAAATTAATATATGTGAAAACATGACCACATATCAGCTGCTCATTAAAAGTCAGTTGATTCTAAACCTGTTAGTGTCTCTGCTTCTCCACTTGTAGAGGGGGGAAGCCCAGGGCTAGAAAATTGCTTGACAGGGGCTGGGGATATAGCTCAGTGGAATAAGCGCCTGCCTGGCAAGCGCAGGGTCCTGAGTTCGATCCCCAGTACCGCCAAAAAAAAAAAAAAAAAAAAAAGAAAAAAGAAAATTGCTTGACAGGGCATGGCCACATCAGCACTCTGTTCCTCATGGATTTTTAAAGAAATCACCATTCACACACAGGTTCCAGGGAATCAGCTCCCTGGTTTTCATCTTTGCTTTGGGAAGGTGTCTTTATGAAGATCGTTTCTCCATTAAGGCTGCTGCAGGATCAGGGGTGTCTGTTTGGTTATATAGAAGCATAATTAGGAACCAGATGATCAGTGATGAAAGAGATAGAGGGTGACATGTGACTGTGGTGGTAGCTGGGATCTTGCTTAGCTAGACCTTGTGGTCTAGATAAGACTGTCATGGAATCCCCATCAGAAGCCTTTCCAGTGGTTACTACAGATCACACCATTACCTGCATGGTGTAGTTTGGATTTGGAATGTTGCTCCTAGGCCTATATTTTAAAACCTTCTCCAACCTGGTGCTATTGGGAAGTGGTAGAAACTTTAAAAGGTAGGACCTAGTGCAAGGTTTTCCAATCACGGGGGTGCACCCTAAAAGAGGATGTTGGGACTCCACAATTTCTGCTTTCTGTCATATGAGTCCTGACCATGAGATAAACGCCTTTTTCAGGTCCTGCTTCTCTGATGTGCTGTCTCATCCAAAGCAATGCAACAAACTGACTATAGACAAAACTTTCAAAATTGTGACCCAAAATAAATCTTTTCTTTTTATAACCGATTTATCTCTGTTCACTTCTTAGTATGGTGCATTCAACACAGGACCTTCGCACTGACCTGGTTCCTCAGTCCTTTTTTTTTTTTTTTTTGACAGAAGCTCTCACTAAGTTGCCTGGGCTGGCCTCAAAGTTGTTATCCTCCTGCCTTAGTTTCCCAAAGTGCTGGGATTATAGGTAGTTGACACATGCCTGGCTTATTTCAAATATTCTTATAATAACAGTAAGTTGATTAACACACTCCCTAAGACCAATTTGATGGTTAACTGTTAAGCAGAACCACGTATTGACTTCAGTAGGACCTACAAAATTTTGCTTTCATGGGCCTCTTCTTCCCCCAACAAAATATTTTTAAAAATATATTTACAACAAATATATCAATTAGATTATATTTTTCTTTTGATTTTACAAAAAATTAAAACTTATTTATGAAGCACTGAAAATATGATGAGTGCGATGCCTGCCTTGCCCATCAACTACACTGGTCCTGAAAGAGACACACATGTCGCACCCTGCTTTATATCCAGGGGAGATGGGCTCTTCAACCAGTGAAGAGAGGCATATAATACCTAAGTGATATATTCCTCTTCAGTGCTCAGTGCCAGCGCCTATCAAGGCTGGCACTGTGGTGGATCCTATCTTGCCACCCCCTCTCCCTTTGCTCCAAGGAATAAGTGAAGTAGCTGGTTCTGCTGCCCTAGTTCATCATGGGAAAGCTGGGTTTCCCAGAAAACTCCTCACAGGTTATCCAAAGAATAAGGATCACGTGATGGCTGGGGAGAGCAGAGGTGAAAATGTTCCCAGGTGGAGGACTCCACGGGGCTTCTTTCTAGGTTCTTGGTATCCCAAACAACAAATTGGACAAGACACAGAAAAATAGGGAGGATATACATTTATTGAAGGTGGAACAGAGATACACCATGTAGAGTGTGAGCAGGCCAGTGAAAAGGCTCAGAGTGGCCCCAAGGATAAGAGGAAAAAGAGTTCTTTAGTACTCACAATCCTTCGGTTCATTTCTCCCTCACACAAATGAGGCAGTGAACACTTGTCTTATCAAAAACTCACTCAGCATTACATCAGATATATCTGTCCTATCAAAAACTTGCATGGTTTCCTACCAGACTTAAGTGGAAGATCAGCAACATTGTCTTTTGATTAGTTGTCCCTATATGCAAATGAAGGACTGAAAAGAGCTTCTTTTTTAAAAAATTTTATTTTAAAGACAAAAGAATGGAGACATATGACAAAATTATACAGTATATAGAAGGGAATTAACACTGGATGTTGTATTACATAATGTTATCTTCACATTAGTTAACACATAAACATTAAAGAGAAGATAGGGAATTTGCACTGAATGCTGTATAATATAAAGTTATCTTCACTTCTGTTAATACAAAAACGATTGAGGAAACACAGAATTATAGAAAACATAGAAGGGGATTAGCTCTGGATGCTGTCCAACATAATGTTACCTTCACCTTTGTTACTCAGTTACACAGATGATGGCCCAATTGATCATTCAATTTTTCTCCTCCCTCATCTCCGTTGCCCCACCACTCAGTCAGTCATCTTCCCTGTGATAATAACTGTACTCCTGGGTTTATCTATACCCCTGGACTCTCGCCTTGGGAAGAGATAAAGCTGCCTCAGACTATACTATAACATATATGGGTGTATACAAACTGCCATGGTCGGAGGTGGAAAAGCACCTACGCTCACAGCAGACTGCCTGGCTCCACCCCATCACCATGCTATGGGTGGGGGCGGGTCCAGTCTGTGAGGTGCCCTCAGCAGGGCCCTCAGTGGAGCAGCTGCGGGGACCATAGCGGAGCAGCTGCGGGGCCCACAGCAGAGCAGCCGCGGGGCCCACTGTGGAGCAGCCGCGGGGCCCACTGTGGAGCAGCCGCGGGGCCCACTGTGGAGCAGCCGTGGGGCCCACTGCGGAGCAGCCACGGGGCAAGAGCTTCTTTTGATTGGTCCTGCCAACAGCACCATATTCAAAGGAAGGATTGAAAATAGTACTTTTCTGATTGCTTCACACTGCTTTCCCATAAGCCTGGTGTTATTTAGGATCTGTGCATGTCCTCCCTTTTTAGGAAATATCTCACTGAATCTCTAGTCATGGGTTTTTATGACCTTGAACTAACTGCCCAGTTAGTTGACCCCAGCCCTAATTTCCAACTTCAGAAAGAGACATATGAGCTTTTTGGAATGTGTTGGTTATTAGAACAAGCATTGCTTCATTTTGTATTCATGACTGAGAAGTGACTGCTCATTAAATATAAATAAAGTTCTTCCTGTGTCCAGGCTGTATAATGAACACTGTAATTAGGTTATTTAATACTTACAGTCATTTTTATGTACATCCTCTTTGATCATACTTTATAGGTCAGGACATTGATGTTCAGAAGCAGTTAAGTAAAAATGAATAAACACAGCCAGAAATAGAGGTGAATCTTAGTATTGGCTGTGGTGCTCTAAATTTTAGGGCTATCCCAGGGCCATAAATGATTTATGTCCTCTTGACATCTGGAGTCTGGGCTAGTTCAGAGCACTACGGTCAATACTGAAGAGAGCAGTCCTTCACACAGGCACTGTCAAAGAGAGCATGGCCATCATATCTGGTACTAGGAGGGCCCTTGCAGTTCTGGACTTATGGGGCATGCACTAACTGCTCCTTTTTGAGGCAGAAGTAGATTTTGAGAGAGGTAAAGATTTACTAGAAATATCATGATATATGGTATCCTGGAAAATATGGATGCTAAGAATCTTTTAATATGACAAACATGTAATTACTTGTTTATTAAAGTAAGTTCTGTACCAGGAAGCAGGTTCCCAGTAGAACTGCAGAACAGCTCCAAATATTTATAAGAAATACAGGATTAGTTTTCCTATAAAGAGCTTATTACAAAAAATACTTAATGTATCTACACTATCTTTCAGAACATAACAGCCATTCAATCATCATGGGACTCTGCCCAATGTCTAATGACAATAGCATCAATCATTCCCACTGCTGTACTATTAGTGAGTGCCTGTTGTGTGCCAAAGACATATTAAATGCTTAAGTGTCATGTCTTTTTTATTTCTCATAGCTTCCTCTTTTTCAAATCATTTTAAAGATGAAGACACTGAGGTTCAGAAAGATTGAGTAACTGCACAAAGTTACACAGTAAATGGGAGAGTCACATTCAAGTTCAAAGATTCCTAACTCTAATAAATGTTGAGTTCAGAATCACCATCTTCTTCCAAGCTCCAAATCATGTTTCTCAACATGAACTTTGGGGGCTATTTCAGGTCTCATGGCTGAGGCTGTATTGGTTCAAATTTATACACAAAATCCTACTTGTAAGATACACTACACAGATGGCTCTGACACAGGGAATATTTTGCCTCCCTAAAGATACTTGACAATGCCTGGACACGTTTTTTATTGTCACAGTGAGGGAGCAAATGGGAAATGCTATGGGCATCTCGTGGATTGAAGCCAGACAGAGGCTGCTAAGCATTGTACAAAGCACAGGGCAGTCTCCCCCCAAAACATTATTCAGTCCCAAGTGTTAGTAGTGATACAGGTATTGGACAAACTGCCACTAAGGTACCAACTTGAAATAGAACAATTATATCATTTTGTCCCTTCTTGACACAGTCTGGCATTTCCTTGCTTACCAAGGAAGCAAAGTAAATTCTGGACCCAGCCACTGACTATGAAATGAACAGCTTCTCAAGAGTCCCACTGGGTAGGAGACCAGATAGCCTATATTACAAACCAAGAGACTGTGGGGAGAGATGTTATTTATACTTACTCCATGAAAACTATCACAAACCTGGACAAATATCTCCACCCCTCCATGGAGTTCACTATGAAAATGTTTTAATGTCAGAGGCCAGGGCAGCAAAATAATCAAGTGACACATCAATATCTTGGTAATATTCACACCTTCCCAACCTAAATATGCATCTTCTTCCAAGAACTCGACAGAGAAGTCCATCTCTAAAGACTCTGTAGGCTACCTCTGCTCTCTACACAAGTGACCATCTGCTGGTGTTAAGCAGAGTGGACCATCAGCTTTTGGTTGAGTTCTTCATTTGATCTTTGTCTTCCTGAAGCTCTCCCATAGTTCATTTCATTCTCAAATGAACTGTAGAATGAGACCCTATGAGAGTGGTCATACGTGATGCTTGGTTTTTGAAGGTATAAACTGAGACACAAAGAAGCTCTGAAAGCAAAACAGGTAGGTTTGAAAGCTGAGTTTCTAGGTGTGCAACTGCGATTACTCTTTCTATCAAAAGTCAGCAGACAGGTGGTGTCACATGCTAAGACCCCCCGCCCCCCAAGATGAACTAGATTTCAGGGATAACCAAAAACTATCTTTACTGCAACCACTTCTAACTTCCCTACCTGTGCAGTGGCCAAGATGGGTATGTTATCTCTACCTGATCCCCTTTTCTTCCACTCATATCTGAATGTAAATGAGTAGAAGCAGTTTTATTGTAATGATATCCTTGCATAAACTCTCCTTTATTGGAAACAGATTGATTCACAGGCTTTAATTAGGAGCAGTAATTGCCTGTGACCCAGCTCAGAATCCACTGTGACCCACCAGGGTGTGGGACACCCTGCCTCAGAAAGGGGTTCCCCTCCATAGTGTTGTCTCTGAAGAAATAAACACAAACAGAAGCAATAAAATAAAACACTGCATGATCTTATAATATTATTTTATTTCTCTTTTTAACTCAAAATCAAGTCCTCTGCTCATGAGTTTTGGAAAGATAACAGTACATAATTTGTAAAGTATGGAGGTCTAAACTGGGCCAAGTATAAACTAATCATGGAGAGAAGTCTCAGGGGAAAGAGTTTACTCATGAATGACAAAAAGGCTACATTGACAAGTGAAAGCTTTTAAATGGAGTGGGTTTCCTTCCCCATCAATATGGAGGACATAATTGTGATAATGTGAAAACTTAGGTGCAAGGTTGATATAGGGGACTATCACCCATTCCTCTAATTCTGCAATTAAAAGTGAGAAACAAGTGTATCGTGCTATGGCTCCTCTGTCTTTTCCTGAGTTGATAACAACTGTAACCAGAGAGTAGATCACTGACAACTGGGAGAAGCAGATGGATAATCTTGGCTCCTCAGAGAGTTTGTAATGGAGTTTTCTCCTCCACTGCAATCCATTTTTCCTTGCCACAGATCCTAAGTTCTCCCTCTCCCTGGCTGTAATACACTCTTTTCTGTTTACAGAAGGCAAATTTGACAGTGCACTGAATTGTGGCCTATAACACATTGGGTAGGCACCCTGGGCTATAAGTGGAGAAGGTCAAAATGACTAGAGCAGAAATGCATAACATGGAGCTGGGCATGGTCTGGGGTCCTAGCAGGGCTCCAGAGGATGCTGCAGGGCTGGTTTGTAAGCCAGCTGTTGGCCTCTTGTCTCCTATTTTTTGGGGTTGTCTCTTTTCATCTCCTTCTCACTCCAGCCTACCCTCTCACCACTACTCAGAACACAGCTGTACACTTGGAGCAATCCCCTCAATTCTGGACTTCCGTCTGGAGCATATGGAAAGAAACATCTCTCTCCAAAGGATGTACTGGTCAGATGAGGCCAGGAAGTGGGTAGGGAAGCAATGAAACTCCTTTCTCTGTGGTTAGGAAATCTCTTAAGGGTGAGTCAGTGTGCTTGGGAGCCTAGTGTGCAGTGGTTCTACTTTCTACCATGTTTTCAACTTACTACTGCTTTAGAAAAGGGAAGTATTGTTTCTACTCTTTAATTCCTCCATACGTTGAAGATGGTGAAGATACACCATGCTTAAATCACTTGTGCAATTTGAGCCCAAGTCTACATCCAGGATTGACAGTAATGCAGATGGAGAATTAAACTTTGAGTAAGAATTGGAATAGCAGAGCCTCAGTGCTAAGAGAAGGGTCTCTACCCGCACTGTGATCAGCTATTGCTGCTGTGCAGAGGCTGGGTTTTAGGAAGCTTATCCTGATGCCTCCTAATGGATCCCTGCATTATTGGACTTGGTCTGGGATAGTCCCTTCAAAGCAAGTTTTCTGATTATTAATCCAGCTAACAGAGTAATCAGAGTAAACCCTCTT
Organism: Dinomys branickii; assembly: GCA_004027595.1. Lineage (NCBI taxonomy): Eukaryota > Metazoa > Chordata > Mammalia > Rodentia > Dinomyidae > Dinomys > Dinomys branickii. The sequence continues at coordinate 27,116 of PVLD010001704.1, read as the reverse complement.
TTACACACAAGAAAACACACTATTACAGCCATCTAAAAATTGTGAGCAGAGAAATAATTTTTAAAAAGATGATTTTGATAAGTTATAGAAGCTGTTCTTTTTAAATTAATTTCATTGGTATTCTTTTGATATAAATAATGATCACATTCATCATAGGGAATGTACTTGTACATAATATATCTTCATTCTTTTTTTCCCATTCCCCTCCCCTAAATATACTTAGTAAGTATATTTAATAGTCCTTCATAAAGCCAGAGATATATCACAGCTTAGATGAGACATTTTCTTATTTACAGCTGGTTGATAGTACTATTTCTCTAGCACCAGTTAGGAGTGGAGCAAGATTTATACAGGAATTCCAGATGCTATACCCAGAATAAATAAATCTTTGCCCCATTGTCAGTAATTTATGCCCCATCTATATTGCCAGCAATCTTATATTAAAAGACAGAATCCCAGCTTCTAATTAAAACATCATCAGAATTAGTCTATGCCAACCAGGATCCCTGTTTTACAGATGGAAAAACTCACTGCCTCATAGACATATAACTAGGGAACTAGAGAGGCAGAATGATCTCCACTGCAGCCTCAGTTCAGGGCTTCAGCCCCATCTACCATCCAAGTATAAAGGGTCACCTCACTTGACACCTCCTGAGGGTCCTGGATATGAACCCCTGCAGTTAATGGCTTCCCCTCCCTGGGATGTTCCTCCTGCACAACATGCTTTTTCTTAATGAGTGGTTATCGGTGAACATTTGACTTTTTATTCTTTAATTTTGAAATCACAACAGCCTTTCTTTCTGAGTAGCAGTCACCACCTGCTTTTGGAAATCAAACCTGAGGACCTAACTGGTGTTCTCTCTTGATGCCATGTTCTGTTTCATGTAATGAGGCAGAAGCACCTGCATGTGGCTAAGGGTACTCCAGGTGATACACTTCATTCAGCTGTCCATTGTCACTTGTCTTTTCTTCACATGAGGGTCACAAAAGCAAATCTGAGAAAGCTGACAAGCCTAGATGATCACTTGGTGGGAAGGAGCACCTGTGCCTGGGAGGCCTCTAGGTACTCTTTGAAACTGCTGCATGTAATGAAAGGAATTAGAACATTGGATTTTAGCTATTTATCTTACTTTCATTTAGATGTAATTTACATGTTATTAAACTTACCCCTTTGAAGTACAATTCAGTGAATTTTAGTGTATTTGCTGAGTACTACTGTGATTGCCACTTCATTTCAGATCATGTTGATACCCCTCCAAAGAAACCCTATACCTGTTAGCAATCCTCATTTCCCTCATTCCTCATTTCCCAAACCCCACCAGTCCCTGGAAACCACTAACCTATTCCTTGCCTCTATGGTTTTAGTTATTTTCCTTCTAAAGCCCTGCTGATGTGTTCCATTTCCACTTATCCTTTAACAGACAAGAGGGGAACAAAATACCAGGGAAAGAAGGGGAAACTAACTCTTTTATGCTCCTTGTTTATTTCTGAAGAGTTCTAATACCCCAGTCCTTAGTGTGTTGGTTAATTTTATATCATTGCTGACACAAAATACCCAACACCCAAATTAAAGAGGGAAAGGTTTATTTAGCTCACAGTTGGTGGAGGTTTCAGTCCATACTGGTTGGCTCCAAGGCAGAGTGGCACATGGCAGAGGGCAATGGCTCCTGCCAGTGGAAAACAGCACAAACAACAAGAGCAAAAGGTAGGAGCAGAGCAAGTCTCTTTCCCTCCCTTACATTGTATGCAAACTATCTGCTCCAGGGCAGGTGTAGCACTCACACCCATAATCCCAACATTGGACCATGAGTCAGTGGTAAACTCTAGATGCCTGCCCCATGACTGCAGGAAGCTTTGCAGGGAACATGCAGACACAAACCATAACACCTAGCTACACTTTCTATCTTTCTTCAGTACTCAGTGTCCAACTGTCCTTGGTCACTGCTCCATGGCTTCTTATGTTCTTGCCCCATTCATTCTTGTACCTTCAGCTATCCCTCCTGCCAGTGGTCACAGCACTTTTTCCGAGCTCAAGTCATACCAGACCTAGGGCTTGATGCTTGAATTAGTTTCGGGCTGCCGCTATGACACATGGCTACAAACTTACAACACAAAACTCTTACATTTCTGAAAGGCAACAATGTGACATGATGGGCCTGGGTTGGAACCAAGATGCAGATAGGGTCCCACTACCTCTAGAAAGTAGGAGCATGGTCCTCTTCTTTGCTGTGTTCAGCTTCCAGAGACACACTGCTTGAGTTATTTGGAACTTAGCCCTTTGGAAAGCCAGTCACTAGTATCTTGACGTATCTTTCTGTTACTGTCATGTGGTCTTCTATGACTCTGATTCTGCTTGCACCATTCTTTATCACATCTGCCAATTAAATCCCTTTGGTCACTGATGGTAACACGTTAAAGTTTCCAAGTATTAAAACATGAATATCTTCATGGCCATCTTATTTAGCTGACCACAGTGGTCAGTGTATGCTCATTAAGAGAAAGGAAGATAGGACTTCAGGAAGAGAGAGAGAGAGGGAGGAAGAAAGGAAAAGAAAGGGAAGAGGAGAAGAGAAAGAAGGAAAGATGAAGAAGAAACACAGTGTTACTATCCCAAGAATTCTGCTCTGTTAATTTTCTGATTCTTATAGGAAGGGACAATGGACAGCAAGGCTATTTAAGAGAATGCTCAGTCTTAGGGGTGGAGATGGTGGGGAGGGGGAGGCAGGGCACCACTGCACAGCCTTCAGAGTGCGTCTTTGCTCTTTTCGCCTGTGTTTACCTTTGCCAGTTTTAGGGTGCACAAGACATGAGGCAGGATGAAACTGCTGGCAATGGCATAAGTCCCAAGGGTGAGGCTCCCAAGGTCATGATCTGTGAGTCATGGCTCCTGCAGGGCAACTCAGTTCTTGTCCCTGTTCAGCTGCATCTGGAAGGACAAGGATTTGGAGAAGGAACAATTGGCCAAGGATTAATACAAACATTATATAGTAAGATTTCCTCCACTGCTTCTTTGCAGTTACTAAAATATGCATATCTAAATTGTGGAGTTGTGTATGATCAGCTGGAAAAGCCACCCCAAGCCCTTCACAGTTTTGCACATTATTTTCACACAAATTATCTGAGGAGACAACCACAACTGGTGCATGAGTGATAAGTAAGGTAAGTAGTTGCTTCAGAAGTCAAACCTTGGGGTCAGATTCCGGGCTTACATATGGGTGGGAAATTTTAATAGACTACTTTGTTTTTATTTTAAGAACGTGTTAGGGCTCAGGCATGTAGCTCAGTGGTAGACCATTTGCCTAGCAGGCTCAGGGTTCTAGGTTCAATCCCCAGCTCAAAAAACAAAATTGAAAACCAGAAACTTCTTTGAAGAAAATTGTTTAAAACCAAGATAGTAACAACATATAGTGTGTGCTTTGTAATAAAAGTAGATCAGACATATAAAATGTTACAATCACAAAATATTATATTGTCATCAATAGATGAGGGTTCTTTTGATAAATTCAGATGGAAATTATGAGTTTTCTATGTAACTCCTTTGATGTTCTTGGCTCTGGGATTTTCCAGTGGTTCTCAGTCTTTAGTGTTGTAGCTCTTGGTGTTATACCCACCGGCAGCTCCTGTCCACCCCATCAACTCTTTAGCTGCTTTATATCATATATTACATCATATCTGATATTTTGTAGAAGAGCAGATGTAAAGCAAATAGAGAGGAGGGCTAGAAACTCTCTAAGGAGCTTGTGCTAACTTCGGGAGTTTGTACGTAGTGAAGAAAGTGAGTAAATCAGATATGTTCTTGGAGATTAATTGGCATTATTTCATTGCATTTGACGTGGAAAATTAGCCTTGGCCCTTCATTACATGCAATTCCTAAAAATACAATTTCTAAAAATATAATACACGCAGTTGTATTCCTTTACAAATGAAAAGGTCCTCTGCTCTTAAAGTCTCCATATGCACTGTAGTTCTACTTGGTTCTGCAGAGAAGTATAGAAAAAGAAATCAAACTATTTATTCAGATATATTCCCTGGGCCCTTCTGCTTATCTTTTGTTTGAAAAGTTGTTTGCTCTTCTATTGCCATGTCTTTCCTCAATACAGCCTTTGGTTTAGTAAAGCTATGTTCCTGTCCTTTTGAAACATGACAAAGTTGTCTAATGTCACAAAACAAGAGGAAAGAATATTTTGTACCTGAAATTTTGACCTAAACACTTCTTTCCTTCTCTCTGGTTTCTCTTATTTGAAAGACTGTTTATACACTTTTCTTAATAACTGTTTCCGTTCCTTTTATTTTTATTTCAGAATTCCCTGAGCCATTTCTACTTCTCAAAGAGATGCTGTTCTCTTGGCAGTAGAGAAAGCTCCAGGTGCAGGGGGCCATTATCTAATTTTGAGATTTTATTAACAGCATCTAATTCACATAATTGTGTTTGATTAGGGAACAATGACTAAATCTTGCACTGAATAGACTGGAGGTAAGTATTTTGTTATTAAGCATTTAAACATTATTGGGCAATTTCCTATGGCTGTGTGAAGTTTCTATTTTCATAATCTAGTAAAACCTTTGGAATAGCAATTTCTATTTAATAAGGTGTTGGCATACTATATTTGATCTAATCATCTTAATATATCAAACACTTTTCTATTATTTTTAGCGTAAGACATGAGAATTAAGTTATTTGCTTAAAACCACAAGCTTGTTAATAGTAGGTGACACCTTCACTGGGACTGTCCCTCAGTTTTACGTTTTGAAGTAAAATCTTCTTTCATTGTTGTTATATTAGTGCCAAGACAACCTGTTACATGTTATCTATGAATTTGTGAGTTACAGAAATATAACACCAGTTGGTCATTGTGTAACAACTTCTACAGAAAAAGAAAGGAGAACTGGGAATGTTTCTATTAAATACTGATAATTCTGCTTCAGTATTATCTTTAACTAGATCATGATCCATTACATTTAATTTGAAAAGATTTGATATTATGGTGGATATATCCTTAATTTATTATTATGAATTATTTTCTTTATGTGAAATCAATAACTTTTTCACATTAGCGTTTGTAATCTTTTTATGTTTTTATAGAGTAGCATTTCTGAACCTTGTCACTATTGACATTTTAAGCCAGATAATTCTTTTTGTAGTGAGTGTCCCTGAGGATTGTAGGATGTTTAGGAGGAACCTTGATCTCCACTCACTAGATGCCAGTAACATACTTTCCCTAATAGTTAAAGCAATCAAAACATATGTAAGTGTTGTCAAGTATTCCCTAGCAGGCAACTTGCCCTTCGCTGATAACTACTGCTGTTGATTATATAAGCAATGAAAATGCTTTATTCTCTTAAATTAGTGGGTATTATCTAAGCAGGCATTATTTATTATTTAGAAGCATTTACCTATCGATCCTCCTGTTATCAATAGAAATGAGTTGAGAAAGATACCAGCATTTAGTTTATTCAAACATACCTCCTGGGACCATGTAATTAAATATGTTCTTAGCTGGCTGCCTTACCAAAATCAATATAAACTACAGTTGCATCCATCTTAACTAGAGAACATTTTTTCTTTGAGATGTGTTCCTTTTAGAGGTCTTAGAACTGGGAATTCAGAAAACAAACCAGGATCCACATCTTTGGTTGCATAATGAATGTGTTTTACAAACATCAACATCAACATGATTATTCTGCAAATTAGATGATTGTCCCACAAATTTTCCCTTATGTAATTTGAAAAGAAATAGTCATTTATGATAGAAAAATGGAGGTAAGGCTCTGAGGAAAAGATGTATAACTGGGACAAGAAACACAAAACAATTTTGGAAGATGTTACTCAAAACAGATATTTCCAGAATCTAGATAGTATACACGGACCACTAGGATGTGGTTACTAAATATGTAGACTCTGAGCAGGGCCAATTCACCTTAAATCTCAGCTCTACCTACCACATAAACTGAGCAGGGCACTTAATATTTGTGATGTGCTAATTATTATTATTAAGATAGACAGTTTGACATTTGCAGCTAAGTATAGGCTAACACAGAGCAGGAAAGAGAAGTGTGTGTGGTCTCTCCCACCTAGATTTGGAGTTGAGCCCCACTCTGTAGCACTGTGTGACACCTGGATCTTGGGTTTATCAGCATATGCTGATCATGAAGATTAAGAAAGAAATAGGTAAGGAATATGGCATGAGATGTAGTTAAATAAAATAATAAATGTAAGTTTCCTTTTCTAGATTTCAATACTGATATCAGCCCTAATCCTGGCTGGTTATAAGATTCATGAGAATTCCTTAGTATAACTTTCCATCTGTCCAGTCAACAAATTTCAGTTGATCCTCACTAGGTAGACTAGCACCTAAGTCTTGGAAATTATATATAATATATTTATATATAATTAAATATTAAATAAATATATGTTTATATGTAATTTTATATGTATGTTATTTAAAATATATATTATTCCATATATATATATATATATATATATATATATATATATATTAACCAACATTTATTTACTTAACAGTCAGTTGCGACAATTATCAACTCATACAAACTACTTTTCAGCTTTAAACTTCATAGATCTCTTGAAAAAGATTCTGGAGGGCAGAATGAAAAAGACCCAGAGGGTTTCATTATCTCCAAATTCACTACAGCTTACCAGTAGGATGTGGCTACATTGCAAACTAACACTTCTGCAACAGTAATGCAGGCATCAAATTCAGAATAAAGGTGGTGATGCTATTCTCCCACAAGCTGCTCATGCCTGTCCATGGGTCTTCCATGCTGTTCCCAAATCACATTTCAAGAAGCCCCTATGTTAATATGAAAGGTCTATAGGAGAAATGGTCACAAGTTAAGCCATAAATAATGATTATAGATGTGATTTATTAAACTCCTGTTGTGTATAAAGCATTATACCTTATACCAAGTGTTTCCTACAGATTACTGGATATAATTCAGATAATCCAAATAAGCATGTGCTTATTTTCAAAGATGACAGTGAGGATAACAAAATTTGAGATAGTCACCCCAGGTCACACAGTAGTAAGGTCTTGAACCTCAGCAGACTGACTGCAGGACCCACTTACTTGAGCCTACATTCCTAACTGAGGATGCTTAGCCTTAAAAAGAAGAGTGGGGCTTCACAGTCTAAGTACCTGAAGGACTAACTTTGTGTGGCTCCAGGGGGCAGACATAGGCCCTTGGAACGATAGTAGTAGTTAATGATTTCATTTAAAACACAGTGCTTCTTATTATTCTATACAAAGGTGCACAGTGATTCTAGTACACAGCTGTGCTGGTCGAGAGGCAGTGGCTGTGCCATGTTGCAGTGTTGGAACTAGGAAGGGAATGGCCTGGCAGATCTGGTTTTGCACACTGATACTGTCACTTACCAGCTCAGTGCTTTGCACATAACACTAACTTCTCAGAACCTCAGTTTTTTATGCACAAAATTGGACTATTTGAACTTTGCTTTGATGATAAAAGATGCTATTTACAGAATACCTGGCTCATGCTAAATATCTAATAAGTGGTAGCATAATTTATAACTTAGTGTAGACCCGTGATTCTGCTGGAAAGATGGACTGCTTCATTTCTAGGTGCCAGGTCTCATTTCACCCTGATGGTCATGTTGCAGTGGTGACTTTGTAGGATTTCCCCAAAATGCTTTATCCATCAGTAAACAGTTTGCAATATGTATTAGCTGCATATTCTTATTGACTTGCCCATGAAACCTTCCTTTGCTGCTTCACAAAATGAGAAAAAGCACAAGCAGGAATAAAGGCTAAGGGGCCCATCCACTGAATCCTGGTTTATGGCAGCAATGAAATCAGTGTGTTACTTAACTTTGGGAAAATCTACTTTTCAGTAAGCTGAGCTCCACTTACATTATGCAGACCTGCATGGAAACATGATCTTGAGTCTCTGAAAATGTCCAGGGCTGTGTTATGCTGGCTTGGATTCCGTGGGGATGTGAGGCTAAAGGGAAAGTGTGAAAAACCACAGAAACGAAAGCACATCCGCTAATCACCAAGCACTTATCTTCAGCATAGGCCATTGAAGTAAAAAAAGAGGCTCCAGACAGAAGAAGAAAAAAACAGACATAGCAGTGTTGACCACAACCAAGATCCAAATCCATCATTAATTAAAATGTTTTCTATTTCAAGTTATTTTGGTTCCACAAAGGATATAGCACCAGCATTGCTCTCCCATGCTGGAGTGAGTGACAGGCTGGGGTTTCCAACTGTTTTTAAGGCTATAGAGCCCTTTCCTTCCGATAATGACCAAAGGAACAGTGGGCAAGTGAAAGAGAAGCCCTTGCAGTTGAAAATGGGTTGAGATAGTTGAGCTTTTTGGTTTGTCTGCCCCCTACCCCACTCTGAATAGCTCCTCCTAGGGGCCTGGAGGAGTCACCTTGAACTAGGAGTCTTGGACTCTATGCTGACAACTAGTAGACATGACATTTAAAATCTCTTGTTTTATGATCTTTCTTTGATCGCCCTTATTTATACGTAATGACCCGCCAGTGCCGGTAGATGGCGCAAAATCGGGCCACTTCCCTGAGGACTTGGTCTCCCGAGCCTCCTGAAAGAATATAACACCGTTCCTTTTCCAAACCCACAGCTTAAAAAAAAAATGCTATTAATAAGTAGCAGAACAGTTTTCCTTTGTTCTACTTCTTACGCTTTTTCCTGAGGTACCACTGTTTTCAAAATAGAAGGTGCCAGGAAAGAAGGCAACATAGTAGCTGCCAGTATTTACTGAAAGGAAATCAGGAAATGATGGTTCATACAACGTTGCCACAATTTCAGCCACCTGGGAAAGGTCACCAAAAGCACTGAGATTTTGTGCAAAGAGTGGTTCTATCTTTGGGAAGTTAGGGGCTGCTCTCAGAGACACTTAAGTTGTCTGTTTAGACCCTGAAGAATCTGAAACACACGTTGGCTCATGGTGAATACTCAGTATACACTGGCTGAATAAGAATTAACTTCAGCTACTAGATACAGCCTGGTTTGATAGGGGTCTCCAGCAAGCTGCAAAACTTTAATCCCAATGTGGATGTCTTCGGATTTTGCCTATCAATTATTTTCCTGTCTTTCAGGAACCCATCTCCCCAGAAAACAAAGAAGCAATGTGAGCTAGGATACATTTACACTGTTAATTTTCTTTTAGTAACACTGCTTTTTTCTTTAAATAGTAGAGTGGTGGCAATTGGCGAAAGTGGATGCTGGAACCAATTAGTGGGATGATATGAAGTAAGACTGACAAAAATGCAGATTTAATTGAAGAAAGCTGTAACATAAAATCAAGCTGCTAAGCTTTAAAATTGTAATTAATTCTAGGAGAAGAGAAGGCTCATTACATCTTTCTGGCAGCTTCCTCGGTGCAATGTTTGAACAACTACCTATGTCATGTGATCCACTCCCCTTCCCAGGACTTTCCTAGACTCTTCTGATCCACAGTTAATCCTAACTTCTGGGTGGTGTGTGACTACACAGCGTTACGTTCCTCAGGAGATGTTTTTAGCACTTTCTATTTGAACGTGACACATCCTAGATTCTGACAGAAGGCATGAAATCTGACAGTAAACACCATCAGGCAACCAGCATTTCAGTTCTATTGGAGGTCCAGAACAATGTTTCCGTTGGGGATGATGAAGAAAAGAAACTGTAAGCCAAGGAGTGTCCAGGCAGGGCTGGCGTTGACCCGCATGCCTATGAGATAGTTGGCTCTCCATAGACGCTCAGTGAACGATGAAGGAAGTAGAGGAAACAAATTCTAGGAGAAAGCAGGGATTCAGCAGAGTCTGAGATCTCTTCCCACATCCAGATCTCTTCCAACTCAGCCTTCCCAGCGCCTGAAATCCTACCACTCTAAATCCTCACTCTGGCTGCTTCCTCCAGATATCTTTTTGAAAAAAGCAAAGACTTAAAAGCACCTCTATATCCCTGTGTGAATTAATTCCTCTTTACTGGAAGGTGAGATAGAGGCAAAAGGGAGGTTTAAATAGAGGATTTTGGTGAAGCCTTGGCTGGTCTCATTACAGCCCTAGGCACACACAAAGTGTGTGATAGATAATGCTGCAAGGGGAACTGCTGTCTGCTGCCTCTGTTCTCTGCGTAGTCAGAGAAAGTAGAAACCTTATTTGTGGGCCACTTTGTCATGAGCCCTACCTGGCAAAAGCTCTGAACAGGGAAGGATGTGTTGCTGACCCCACCAACATATGAGTGTTGCTGACCACACCAAGCACAGAAACTGCACTGTAAGGAAATGCGGGAGATGGAGCATGTACAAATAGTACTCGTTTTAGGCAATAAAATGGTCTCAAGGTTGTATGTAATTCTGATTGAACGCACTGTGTGCAAATCAATTTTCATTTCAGAAATGTTATTCCCATCTCTGATTGATCAGTAATGGTTTACCTTTCATTGTTCTTGTCCTTGAACTTATCAATGAGATAATGATTCACCATGGAGCTTGTCATCTGCTCCTTGAAGAATTCTCTAGCAAAATGATGGTTGATGCTCTAATTGATCTACTGCATAAGGTTTTCCTTTAATACACTGATTCATTTAACTCAGAAAGGAAATGAATAGGGTAGACACTTTGATATCCTTTTGCTTTTCAACGTAAACCTTTACTCTGCAGGTGAATTCAAAATTCACAAAGAGAAAAATGACAGTATTAAACCAATAAATAGGCACAGTTGGAGATTTTCACAGCTGCTGACAATAATTGACAGGGAAAGTAGGCCTAAAAGACCACAACAAGGAAATGGTAATAGTAAGCAGTAAACAAGCCTGGGTGGCATCCCTCATTCCATCCCCATACTTAAAACTTGTATTTTCTACTTTGTTTCCTCATTTGTTGTAGCTGGATATTGTGTCTACTTGATCAAACAAGATTGTATTTTCCAGAACTTCCTTTCTGGTTTGGTTCCGGGTCAAGGTTGACCCAAGAGCAGTTTGTATGAGATTTGCAAAGCAAAAGCACAAAGTGGCACTTAGCAGAGGACTGGCACTGCTGAGCCCCTGCCCTTTACTTTTCTCTGCTGTCTTGTTTTGTAGGTTTGGGCAGCAGCCCCTCAATCTTCTATAACAATTTCTCCTTCAGCTCTTCCCATTTCTGGTCCAGATGCTTTGCAGCTCCAATGCACAAGACATGCCAGTCAGCAGATCACTTGTGAGGTTGAAGGGGAGTGTTTAGAGGCAGCGACATCCCATGGAGGCTCAAGTTTGTGGCCCTGTATTCCAGTTGGTTCTTTTTGGAATGTTCTAGTTCATCCTTGGGCTTTACCATTTCATGTGTGGATTTTGTTCCTGACTGATGATCTTGTAGGTTTGGGGCACTGGAGCAACTGCTCAACACAGACTGCTTAACCAGCTCCATCCATCACATGAGGCCAGGTTCCTATAATAAACACTATGTCCTAAATCACTTGCATTTGTTTGAATTCTGTGATCAACACCCTAGTGACAAAATCAGTCTTGCCAAGAGTTTATCAGTGTACCATTTTATTCAAAGAGCTATTTATTGTCCTTGTTAGTTTTCTCTATTATGTATTTATTTTCTATTTCTTCAGTGTTATTGTACTTATCTTTATTGTTTCTTTCCTTAGTATTTTTAGTTGGAATCATAGGTTTATAATACAAAAACTTATGTTCAAAAAGAGGAAAAGTTTCAAATGAATGATCTGAAACTAAAAATTATAAATTAATTTCCCTTAAATCAATACAGGATATTTTATTTTTTTCACATGTAGTTTTAGTTGTTTTGCAGTGTTGGGGAGGAGATGTGTGGCTTTGAAAATCATTCATCAGTGCAATATATTTTCTTATTGATTGTGATTTCTTCTTTGACCTGTACATTGTGTAGACACATGTTGTTTAGTTTCCAAGCATTTGGAGACTTTCTAGATATCTTGTTGCTGATTTCTATCTAATGTTGTTGTGATTCAAAAACATGCTTTTCAAAATATATGCTTTTAAAGATTTCATATTTCAAAACATTTTATAGCCAAGCATATGGTCTCTCTTGGTGAATGTTCTATGTGTTCTTGAAAAGTGAGTGTCATTTTACCAATGTTCAATAAATTTGTTGAGCATCAAATTTTATGTCCTTAGTGATCTTTCAGGCCTACTTTTCCTGTCAATTATTGTCAGCATCTGTGAAAATCTCCAACTACATCTATTTATTGGTTTAATACTGTCATTTTTCTCTTTGTGAAGTTTGAATTCACCTGCATATTTTGCATTGACTTTGAAGATCACATGCATTTTGTATTGTTGTGTATCCTGTTGAATTGTCTCTTCTATCACTATGAGACCTGCCTCATCACTATTAATAATTCTTTTCTTGAGATTTATTCTGACTGGTATTAATATAGCCACATATGCCATCTTTCTTATGCTTTGCATGATTTGTTTTTCCCTTTTTTCCCCCAGATTAACTGGGTCTTTATCTTTAGAGCACAAATTTTTAGACAGCTTTTTATCCTCCAGAGCATAAGAAGAAAAACTATTAAAGAATTACTAGATGTCTTGTAATGAAAAGAGAGTGGCATTATGCCTCGGTAACTATAACTCAAATATTAGCTTTCATGACTTGAGGCAAGTGATTGATTAAAAATATAATTTCCCCATAATTTGTTAGTTCCTCAGCTCACAGAGATCCTTCTGACAACTGTTTCTTAAACAAGAGAAATATGAGACTGTCAGAGACAGTTTAGGCTGCTGGTGTTTCATTTTGCAATAAGGACATCATCTGAGTGAAACGAGATTGTGAGAGTTCACAGCCATCTCTGAACAAGCAGCATCATCGTGCAGCACCCTGGGGGGTCTGCCAATGGCCATTGGATGCCTCTACCAGTAGAGCTTATCATGTGAACTGAGGTGAAAAGGAAGAGAAAGAAGAACAATATTCCACTCCAAGTAAACAGTGCCTGAAATTAAACAATCTTTAGCAGTCAAATGTCCTATATGTCTACTCTTTTCCTATGTGTCACCAACTGTACATTCTAATCTTTAAAATTGCTAGAATGAGTTAAAGGGGTTTTCTTTCTACAGGAACTAAATATGCAAATTAAATAATAGTGGTTATTATGTTGATTATTATGTATAACCTGTATGTATTTCAACTGTAAGGTTTACACTTGTTCTGTACAGTGATTATTTGGCTCAATGTTAAGTCCACACATGTTTTCGAAAGACTTGTTTCTCACTTTTATGACCTGTGAATTTCTTTTGGCCAAAGTCCTGTAAACTGGATTTAGAAGCAGCAAGTACACTCCAGAAGAGACAAAGAGCACTGTGGAGATGCAAAACCTGAACCTCACCATGAGGGGTTTCACATGAACTGCACTGAGGAACATATTAGTCAAAATTAGACTGCCACATTTAACCATTTAACAGCGTTAAAATCAAGCAGCACATTAAGCTGAGAGGTTGCTGGAGGAGAAAGAAGATTCAAAGGGTGTGACAATTAAATGCACTGTATGATCCTGGCCTGAATTCAGAACCACGAGGGAAAATGTCTCAAAATGTTATTGCTGGGGCAAATGATGAAACGTGAATATGGACTGTCATTAGATAGTGCAATTATGTCACTGCTAGATTTCCTGGTTTTGATCATTGGATTGTGGTTAAATAAAGGACCATCTTAGGAAACATACACAGACATATATTTAAGGGGGTAAATGAACCTGATGACTCCAGTTTACTCCCGAATGATTTAAGAAAAAAAAAATCGCTTTAACTCTCTATCCCTATTCCATAGCTAGTTGGTGAATCTGGGCAAAGTATATGAGAATTCCTTGTACTATTTGCACACTTTTTCTCTAAATTGGAAATGATGTTGAAGTATAAAGTTATCCAAAGGAAGCCCTAACAAATTCACCTCCACATTGTGCTCCACGCCTATTAGAGATGGGAAATCCTTCATTTTCTTTGGAAGGAAGAATCATAACACAGAGTTTTGAGTGAAAGAATCATTTGAATTGAGGCTCTCTGTGAAAGCTTGCAGAAATTATTTAACTTCTCTGACCTTTCATTTTCTCCTTTATAACACAGAGTAACAAATCCTACCAAGAAGTTATTGTATGGAGCAGATGAAATTATCTACGTATCTATCTGTTGGTGGCCACGTAGTGAACCTTAACAAACAGTACCTCCTTTTATTTGAACTGACTTGGTACAGTAATACCTTTTGTTCAACAGAAATAGAATGGGAGTCATCACATGTGTGATTTAAAATGTAAGATAAAATTTAGAAAGTAAAAAGGTACATAAACTATTAATATATTTCAATTTAATTTAAAAACTATGTTTCAAGATGTAATTACCATAAATGAACTATTATCATAGGGCTATGAATGATTATACAAATTTCTTTTTGCTTAACATGGATCTATCATTATTCTTATTACATCTTTTCAAAAGGGATTCCTACTGAGCCATATTTGGACTGTGACCAAACACTACACTTGTTCTCATTCCTCCACTGGCAGGGCAATCAGGAGAGACTGTATATTACTGTGCATGATAGGGCAGCATTAGGGTAGCTATGAGTGGGTAGCTAAGGATACTTTGGCTTTTTGCTTATTCGTGACATGTATTTGGAGGGGCTTTGGAGGGGGGTACACAGTAGGCACCGTGCCAGTTACCTTACTGGTGGGAACAGGCCCTCAGATAGTCCCTGTTTCTCAGAGGTCCCATGGAGTTGCTACTTGATGCGTGTTCAGAAACCTGGAATCCAGCTAGTGGTCACCCAGAGTTACATGTGCCCACCCCAGAGCCATGTCTTCCCAAATTCAATGTTTTCCTGTTGGTAGCTTGAAATTGGTCTTGATGGGAGTATTTATACCACGAAACCACCCAGTACTACAAAACAGAACATTTTATTTTGTTTTGTTTTCTTTGAGGGCTGGGTTAGCCCATGCGACTTATTCCAGAGATGTTAACACAAAACACTTTCTGCTGCCCATAAACTGTCTTGGGCCTGTTAACCAAGAGAAATGCAAAGAGGTTAAAGCTAAGGCAAGGTGAAATTTTATTTGAGAACAGCAAAGCCATGCAAATGGAAATACACATGCTGTTGTCAACCAACACTGGACTCATACTCAAGCAAGAAGAAGATTTTAAAGGTAAAAATGAGAGGAGTACATAAGAAATTATGAGATAATGATCATTCAGTGCTTAATACAAAGGATGATACCCATCTACAGTTAAACAGACTGTTGCTGGACAAATATCCTTAGAGATGCACTTTCTGTATAAGGCCACAGTGCTTCTAATAGAGTCCTTTGTGATAGTTACTAGTAGGCATCAGGCAATTATGCACAAGAACATTTCCTTCACATCCTCCTGCCTTTGGTTGTTGATGTTAGGGCTGACATAAGTGACTCCATCTTGATTCTGACAACTTATAAATGTTTTTTTTCCTATTACTGTCCCACTAAAGGCATTGATACCTCATGCAGGCTCAGTCAGAGTGGGGACCTGATCTCCTCTTACCCACCTACTTGACTCCTTCTTCTGCTTATTGCAAAAGGACCTCAGTTGTATTTTAGTCAATAACATGCTTGTATGAATGTATTGAGCTTTTCTTCTCTTCTCAAGTAAAGGTCTCAAAAAGTGGGCCATAATTTAAGGAGCAGAGGTAGCCCTTAAAATCTTACTTCCCATGGGATGGATATGATCGGTCCTGAAGACTTGCCTGAGCCCCACCCCTGACATCAAAGGAAAGTAGGTGTGAAGCCTTCAGCTTCTGAAGGCTTGTGTTCAAGCCCTGTGTTCCCCAGAACACAAGGCCAAACCATAGAAGAGACTATTAGAATCCAGGAGAGCAGTTAGGGATTGGAACCTTCTTGTGGGGCCTAGGAAACATGCGTTATTGGCAGAGGTCCAATAGTATTGAGCATCTAATCTCTGGCCATCAAAAGGAGACATCTGCTCTTCAGCCCTCTCTCACCACTGCATCCTTCAACGCTAGGGCAAGAGGTAATAAGTAGGTAACTATGCTATTTCCCTAAACCTGGTTGAGCTTGGGGCTATGTACCTTAAAAGTTTTCACTTAAGTCTGAGATTGACCTTCAAAAAATGAGCAGAACCAAGTCTGTTATGGAGATGAGGTTGTTTTAATGGAAGTGGGAGGTCTTCCCCACATTAAGTGACAGTGAGGGGGTCTCTAGAAAGGACTGAAGGCCTAGGGAGGCACAGCCAGGACAGAATAGTGGAAAACCATCTTGTATTTTGCCTCACAGTTTGGCTCCTCAGTTAAACCAGACAACCAGCCTTATCCAAAGGTTCAGAGAAAAGAAGGAACCTAGAGCAGAGATAGTAATTACCCTGCCTCCTTCTCTGGGTGTTCTCTACCCCTGACCACTTGGAAGTTCCGGTGTATCTTGAAGCACCCCATGGATAGATCAAAATGGTGAAGGTGGTTGTTTTTTTAATTCTCACTTTCCATGAAAATGTAAGGCTGTGCCCCTGAGTCTTGAATTCCCAGACTGAGCTCTTCTTAAAATGAGGAATAGGGGGGACCTTCCACCTCATGTACAGGGCTGTGAACTGCTCTTTGGCTTCAGTGAGGGAGCTATGCAGTGTTTCTGTACCACACATGCTCTGTCTCTAAGTTATCCAGCCAGCACTGATAACAGAGCTTGGGCGCCATTAAACCAGGCAAGACTGAGCCAGATTCAATTCTATTTCTTTTCAGGATCTTCTCATTATGCTTTAAAAGGCCCCGGTGTTCATTCTCTGCTAAGATCTCCTTGTTTCAACAGCATGCCCATTGTATAAATAAGAAAACTGAAGTTCTGAGAAGGTGAGAGACTTGGTGAACACTACAGTAAGTGCTGGAATCTTCTACTCCTACAAATTCCAAAGGCTCCAGGCCATCACCTACTTTTGTACCAGGGCAAGAGCTCCTGCTCTTCACCCTCAACCATGTCAGAAATGACATTCATTGTCCGTCAGGCTCGTAATGAGTACTTACTCTTTAGTAGAGGAAAGCCTCAGCTAAACTTCAAATTGTTCTCTCAGTGCCCAGTAGCATACATAAGTTATAGTTAATATCATTAACCTACTTTATAGTAACTTTCTGGAAGCAGGGACTATTGCTCATAGAGACTAATTCCTTTATAATAGATGTTTAAGGAAATGCCACTAAATAAAAGATGATAATTCAAAAATAGCTTAGAGAATACAAAAAAAACAAAAAGATACACTCTCCCCGTGCTGAAGGGCTGGGGATGAGGAAGAGATGGAGTTTGGAAATATTTGCTCTGCATAAGCCTTAGTAACAGCAATTCTTTTACATTTTGACAGGACACCAGTGCAATTGTCATAAAACATCCCATAAAGCAAAACCGCCATGTCAGCACAGCTGTGTTGAGATGCCCTGGTTGAAATTAGGGATGCATCAGAAAGGACAGGATGATGTAGACAAATGAACTGAGTTGAGACAGAAAAACTAGCCCGAGTGAGCACAGGGGCGGGGAGCATGTGCTGATTAAGTGCTAGCTGGTTCTGAGCCTGGGGTTACCAGACAGACACATGATTAATGTACAGCACTACATGGTTGTCTTTGATATGTGCCCTTCATAGGACCGAGTGTAATGCACATAACAGGTGCACAATGAATGCTTATTACTTGTTTGGATTGCAAAGTTTGTCAATGGAGCTTATTTCTATTATTCACAGAAACTAATATTTCCACCCTCTTCTTCAAGCTGGGAGGTCTTAATAACCAGAAGGAGAGAGCGCGAGAGAGTGACAGAGAGAGACAGAGACAGGAAATAGACATAAACATGATGAGTAGAAGCTATCTTACATTTAATTATCTTTTTAAAATTATATATTCTTTATACATTCTTATGGGATGTATAATTCATTTCTGTAGAGAGGAGAAAAGGAAAAAAAGAAAAGAGTATAAATGAGAAATGAGGAAAGTTCCTTAGAAAGATGTCTTGTAACTCCTCAGAGTATTTCCAGCAAGAAGGACCTGGGGGGATCACAGCAAAGCATCAGAAGTGGGGATGTAAGTGGGGGGATGGTCTCATCTTTATTCTCAGGCAGGTCTTAAACATCTCACCAGCTCTAAGAGATACAACTACCAGCCCAGTGTGATCAATAATGTTGCACCCTACTTTCCTCCACCCAAGGCTAAAAGCAAGTTCTGGACAGTGAGGTGAGGGCCAATGTCAAATATGATCACTGATAGATGCCAACCCTCACTTCAGTGGAAAACTTGCATGTAGAAAACTGAGTCCTGCTTATCATCTTGCTTATAGCTTGGGGCAATACAAGAAACCCAGACATATTTGTTGAATGGATTAATGACCATGGACTATATGAATGAACTATTGTTCAGTTTATGTCTGTGGTTGGAATAAATTCCCCATTTCACTTTGGGAATTAGTCTTTTCATTTCTTTAAATAGTATCTTCTGTGTTGTATGATAATGCAATGTACAACTGCCCTCACATATTCTATTTCCCTATAGTCTGGAATCATTATGTTGTGCACAAATAACAAAACATTTTTAAAAACACAAATACCTTGTCAGCTGAAGTGCATCCATTGTGGTACAGCTGGAATATATGTGGAAGGGGATAATGCTCATGCACCTGCAACATAACAGTTCAGTGCTTGCTTATCCTTGAGACTGTTTATGGCTTTCAGAATACTTTCACCCGCAGGAATTCCCTCTTCACGTGTGATGAAGCTTGTTGTCTGGGGCACAAAAACCATTAAACCCAAGCAACAGTTTGCAATGCCTGCCATATCCTTCTTTATGGATGTGACAACTTGATAGTACAAGATGACGTTTAAAAGGTGCGACTAGAGAGATACAACATGATTCGCAGAGCCGTGCCTGTGACAAAACCAACAAAAGGGAACGCTGGGGGTGAAGACAGCCTCTGAGGCCAGAATCCCAGGAAGAGGCCAGGCCTAGCCTCACGAAACCGTGTTAGAAGTGGAGAGAAATAATTTCCCCAGTTGTCTCTTGTCAACGATGCCCAGTGCACTGCCAGTGTAGTTTACTTACTAGCAGGGCAGCTGGCCAGGATTTATTTGCTAAATAAACTGACCTGATGTCACAGAACATTGACCAAATGCTGGAAAGCTCTTTGGAATTCTTTGTGTGAAGTAATGTATTAGCTCATTAGCCCAATAGGCTTGGTCCTATCATTATTCTCATGTCGCCAAGCAGGACAGGGAGACCTGGAGCTCCGTGGCTTGTAGGTAGCAGAGTCAGAAGAGAAGAGTTGTTATAATGGCAAGGTCACAGTGCTTTTGTCACTGCACTGACTTCATTGTGTTTCCAGCTATGGCTTTCAGGCATGAGACCACAACTTTCTGATATCTCTTAGTTCTGCTAAATGGGGCATAATTGGATAATAATGCCTACTTCATCAGGTTGTGCTGAAGATGAAAATTAATAGCATCTGGTGATGCTTGACCCCTACTATCTGTTTGATAAATGGAGTCATTATAATTAGGCCTAAGGAAATAGGGGCACCTGAGTCCAACTTCTATCACGTTTATTTTCTTTGTATACAAACACAGGTTGGACTAATTAAAAGTATAAGTATTCTTATATTGATTTTCTTTTAAAATACTTTTTATAAGGTAAGCATAATGGGGCTACTTTCTGTGATACAGTTCCCAGAACAACCGGGGGTTCTAGTAACTATTAATCTAATGTGTCAATACTCATAGTACATCTATCCCAAAGTCACAGAAGGATTCATACTAAACTTAGTAGTGAGGTCATTTTGGAGGTCTATTTGTTTTATATTGAAAAATGATCAAATTAACTTCCACCTTCTCCTTTAGAGCCCATTCCATTTACTGATCATCTTATGTGCACAGGCCAGTTCTGTGTCTGCAGCATTTCATATGCTCCCCATTCCCAGAACTTTGCAGGGTTCATTAACCTCAGTTCACAGAAGAGGAGACTGAGTCTTCTCAAGTTTCTGTCCCCTGTTCATGGTCCCATCACTTAAGCAATAGTACTGTAGCCCTGTTTGTCCTCTAGTTCCAAAGCCTGCACTTACTCAAACATACCCTCTGTACTAGGTGAGCCCTTAGAGACCTTCAGGCCTCAAAAGATTACAAAAATCTTTAATATATAAGCCATTTCGTGAATAAAGGACTTGGAAAATTAAAAATCACACACTGGCCCTGATAATAAATAAGTTGGACATTAATCATTTCTCCTTTATTGAGGTCATCATCAAGAACATTCCTCAGCATATTTCACACATAGAAGTGGGGGAAATTCTTCTTCCATGTACAGTAGCCTAGTTGCTATCACTTTGAATAATTTTGCTTTTATATTACTATTTTTTATTAATTATAAGGTAAATTGCTGACAATATGGCATCCCTAAAAATTTCAGTATGTATCTCTAAAGTCTAAGGGTATGTTCATCATCACACCACCATTGCAGCTAACAAAATTAATGGTGTCTAATCATCTCTCTCTATTTAAATGTCTTCAGTTGTTCCCAAAGTGTCATTTATAGTTAGTCAAATTATCTTTTGAAATTCTTGCACATGGGGGGGGGTAATAACAAATCTGTCTAAAGATGGCACTTGGCAGTATTTCCTCACACAGATAATCAGAAGTTTCGGTGACCACAATATAAACTCATTGCTGAAACACAACAAAACCAAATATCACATCTGACATATCTACAGTTTGGCAGTGGGATTTGTAGGGTGGATATAAAACCAGTCAAATTTAATATTTAAGGCTGGATGGAGGATAGTCCCCGGAGCTTGTCATCTGTTGCAGTTGGTGCTGACATACCTATGTAGCTTCTATTCATTGCTGCAGACATTGTTCATCTTCTTGGATAGGTGTTCAAGGTCGCAGTGAAGAGTTGACTGGGAAAGTGCATAACTTCCAGTCAACTCTGAGAGCCTATAAGAAGAAATTTGAGGGTCCCCTATTTTGAATTTAGTGCTCTAAGTAGGAGGCACAGACGCTATAGAAAATTCCTCAGTAAATTGGTTAACTATCCTGGCTTGCCTGATACCTTTAGCTTTAAAACACATGTTGGTTACTCTGCTTCCCTGAGGTCCTCTATCAGGTCCTCTATCAGTCCAACAATGAAGATTTTCCTTCTCTTTTGAACTGACACATCTATAAATCAGCAGCACCTACTGGTTCCCTATTACTTGTTTAGCCATACAGTAGTGTCTATGCAAAGAAGGTGGGGAACTGACATTAGATCCCCTGAGTGGTCATTGCTTCACAGCACCAACTGGTTCTTTTTTTCCTTAGATGTCAGCCATGGGTGGTAGTATTGTTGTTGTTGTTGGTGGGAGTTTTCTTTCTGTGTTAGAACCAATTGGGAAACTTGTAAAACACAGTGACTCTAACACCCTATCTTTAAAGAATTACTGATTCAGTCAGTCTCTGGAAGAGGGGCTAAGTGCTCTTTTTTTAAAGTGCTTCTAAGTAATTCTGGATAACAATTTTCAAGGGAATGCAAACTGTAAATTTCTCAATGGGAATCTCTAGGCAGGCAGTCTTGTCAGCACAGAACAGACAGTCGATTTGTCCACCTGACATGCATGGTGCTTTCAAGATGCTCAAACTCTTACCTATTCCTGGGAAAAAAGGGAAGTCTTGGTCCACCTGGGTCCTCATTGCAATAGCAAAGAAACACTGAGATGACACCCAGGATTTGGAGGCAGATTTATTTAATGTCAGTTGGGCACTGCCTAGGAATCAATTTTTCCTCAAAATGTCAGGGCATGAAGGCTCAGGGAGGGAGGTTTTTATGGGATTGCAAAGGGGAAGTACAGAGGTAGAGTACTTGGTGGTCCTTGATTGGTTCTTATAATATTCATCATAGGGACCAGGTATGCACCACACTGACCAGCTATGCATCACCTTGACCAACCATTTCTAGGAGACAGAAGGAACCAGAACTTGTAACAGGAACTATGACCTGGGTGACTAACAAACTGTTTGGAGGGCATTTTCTGATGCACTCATAAGCTATATTCAGACAAACTTGCTTGCTGCCCTATAATCACCTAGAAGGTAACTGCTTTAAAATAAATAAAAGCCACAGAAGGTGAATTCCGGGAGCACCTGCCACATAATACCATCACCATGTTTCAAATAGAAGTTCATTCACCTTATTTTCAAGTATTGTATTTTATAATCACTGATATCTCCAGTGAATATAGATTAGAAGTTAAAAGCACTAGCCCCAGAAATGAGCTACCTATCTACACTGGGCTTTCTGGGTATACAATGATAGATTAGAAGTTAAAAGCACTAGCCCCAGAAATGAGCTACCTATCTACACTGGGCTTTCTGGGTATACAACAATGGATAAGATAGATCTTTTTCAGTAAAGCTGGATCAATACTACCATCTATCTAAAATGTCTGTAATGATGATGATCAGATAACTTCCACAGCTTGTGCTACAGAGCAGGACACATAACAAGCTTCCAATAAATTCTGGTGATAATTACTTTCCTTTCTAATCAAAGACATGATCAGTTATGATAATCACATGGGTCATATATAACACAACCAGTTAATTAGTAAGGGGAAAGCTTGGTGAAATCAGGCACAGAAGATGCTTCTCTTTCACTGGGGTGGAGGTGTAGGTGACACTAACCTTCCAAGCTTGTCAGGTTTTGGAAATCACCAGCTCAACTCTAGATCTGTCTGTACCCATTAGATAAATAAGCTAATGTCTTAGTTTTCTACTATGGTCATAAAGTGTTACAGGCTGGGTACCTTAACAAAAATGTGTTCTCTCATTTTTCTGAAGGCTGAGGTCAAAATGAAGGTATTGGCAAGTTTGGTTTCTTCTAAGGTCTCTCTCCTTAGCCTGCAGATGGCCACTTTCTCACTATGTCCTCACATTTGTCCCTTTGGGAAGGCACAATCCTGGTGACCACTTTGTGCCCAAATTTCCTCATATTATAAGGACATCTGTTAGCTAGGAACAGAGCCCACCTCAACAACCTCATTCTAATTTAATCCTCTTTTAGAAGAGCTTATCCCCAGATATACTTTTAGGAGGTGAGGTACTAGAGGTAGGGGTAGGGGCTTCAACATTCAAGATTTGGGAATATACAGCTCAGCCTATAATAGCTAAGTCCTACTTTCTACTCTGCTGTTGATAGTACAGAGCAGAGGAAATTTCCCATAGCTTTGTTGTCTGCATAGCAAGAAAAATCTGGAATCCTTCAAATATAGGCCACATTTTCAAGTTAGTGTGCCAGCTCAGCCAGGTGACACTCTCTGAAACGTGTAGAAGCATAACAACCAAGAACTTTCAGCACAAACAAAACAATCACTTCTATAGTGTTTATGAGAAATATAAATTAGTTGTGAAATATAAATCATTTGTTGAAGACAACCACTAACAAGTACAGCCAATATTTCTTACTAATGGATGAGCTAGAACACAAGTTTATGGCTAATTTCTCATCATCAAAGCTGTGTGCTCTTTATAATTACTAATGATTTCAAAAAGATTGCTCCCTTGCATAGTGAATGGGATATTCACAACTTTTATCCTAAATTAAATAAATGAAGTCACGTTGATGCGATTCAACTAAAAGACAAAATAAAACAGCAGATTTTTTGATTTTAAGGTTTTGAACAGACACACCTATTTTCAATATGGTTTATCCATTATTATCATGTTAACAACCTTAATTCTTAGCTTGTGGTGTTCAAATGCAGAAGGGGTAGAAATTCCTAATCAATAGCAAATTGGGTCAAAAAACAAGATTCAACTATGCGTGCCCTGCAAGAGCCATATCATCCATAAAGAAGCACACAGACAGGAAACAAAAGCATAGAAAATCATACTGCATGCAGTTGAAGCCCAGAAGCAAGCAGAAATAGCTGTCTTATTTTCAGACACAGAAGACTTCAAGCCTAAGCTGATCAGAAGACAGAAAGATGCCCACTACCCACTGGTAAAGAGAATAAATTAAACAGAAGAGGCAATAATTGTAAATATATATGCAGTACATTTTTATGGAAAAAAGGTAAAATAAGATGATAGGAGGATAACAGTTAATATATTTCCCATAATTATCTTTAAAGTAGTTACTCAGGTTGTAATATATGGGCATAAAAAATTCTCCAATTGATATAAATACAAAATTTCCTTTCCTGTGAACTAAGAGACACTAGCAATATAACTAACTTGCATTTTTACTCTTTTCCTTTCCTTCCTTTCCCTTTTCCCCTTTCCCCCATCCTAGCTCCTTTTTTAAAAACAGTTTCTTTCCATTTCACAATATCTATTGTACATTTTAGACCTTATTTACTCTTTCATTCCCTCACACCAGGGAGACCGTATCATGTTTACACATGTGAGTCTGATTTATTTCACTAATGAGTATGATCTCAAGTTGCATCCATTTACCTACAAAAGTCTCAAGTTTCTCCTTCTTTACAGCTAAATAATACTCTACTATATAAAAATACCACATATTTGCTTTATCCGTTTCTTGGTTGATGGGCATTTGGGTTGTTTCCAAGACTTAGCTATTACAAATTGTGCAGCTATAAACATGGGTGCACATATATCAGTGTGGTATGATGTTTTGAACTCTACTGGGAAGATATGCAGAAGAGAAATAGCTGGGCTGAATGGGACCTCTAATTCTAGTTTTTCGTGGAATCTCCATACCGATTTCCATAGTGGTTGTACCACTCTGCACTCCCACACACAGTGGAGAAGTGCTCCCTTTGCAAACACAGCCCTGCCAGCATTTGTTATTGGTTGATTTCTTGATGATAGCCATTGTTTCTGGAGTAAGATGGAATCTGAGTGTTTCAATTTGTGTCTCTTCAGCTGGGGATATAGCTCAGTGGCACAAATACCTGCCCGGCAAGCATAAGGTCCTGGGTTCAATTCCTGGTACCAAAAACATCTCCCAAGCAATGGAAAAAAATTTTTTGCATCTCTTGAATGACTAAAGATGTTGAACATTTTTCCTATATTTATTTGCCATGTGTATTTCTTTATCTGAGAAGCATGTATTCATAAAATGCCCATTTTTGGACTGGGTCTTTGAATTCGGGCAGCCTGATTTTTTTCTATTCTTTATATGTTGTAGATATATTTTGCTACTGGGAATCAAACTCACAACCTCACTCTTGCCAGGCAGCTGCTGTGCCGCTGAGCTAAATCCCCGCCCACAACGGACTGTAAATTGGGAGCTTGTATTCAAAGTGCTTCCCCTTGGTAGAGTGGCTTTACCCTGCGTGGGGGGAGATATAAGAGGGATAGCGGATAGAACAAAGGTAACTGAAAGGAAAGTAGAAGCCAGGCTGGGGGACGAAGGATGATCGCGCCAACTTTTGGAAACTAGAGAACAGGGCAGAAGAGAAAGAAGGAGGGAGTAAGCGGAGGATTCTCTGAGCTCGGCCTCTGGGTTTGGGGAATGGAATTAGTTTTCTGTGTCCGGAGTTCTTCCCAGTCATTTAGGAAAAAGAAAAGAAAGATAAGAAAAGAGAAAAGAAAAATAAAAAGAAGGAATAAAAAGAAAAAGAAAGAACTGGAGAAGCTTTACCTGCTTCTATTCCACGTGTCTTTGTCCCCAAGCGCAGTGCTGGTTCACCTCACTTACCACCTGTTTACTTGTGTTTTTATTGTTGCTTTGGACTGTTCGTGCCGCCTGTCCTGCCTGTCCATCCTGTGCATGCTAGTTGGGACCCCACTGTGTCTCTGGTGTCCCTCTGGTCTCTCTCTGGGCCTTCCCGAGTGGTACCTCAGTTGTGGCAGCAGTGAGGGGAGAAGCTGTTCTCTGGGCCTTCTGGCCTGGCTCGTCTGGGTCACGGCAGCAGTGAGGTGAAAGTAGGTGCCGACCTCCATGCTGTTCATCTGGGTCAATACATTTTGGTATACTGAACTTCATAAAATAAAAACTACTGGACTTAAAAGGACAGATAAACATCAATACAATCATAGCAGGGCATAGCAATACCCCACTCTTCCAAATAGACTGGCCAACCAAACCAAAAAATAAAAACTAAAACAACAAGGAAATGTCAGAATTAAAATATACCATTAAACGAATGGACTTAACAGACAGATACCAAATGTTTCATCCAACAGCAGAATATATATTTTTCTCAGCAGCACACAGAATTTTTCCCAAAATATACCATATGCTGGGTTATGAAACATGCTTAAATAAATACAACAATTAAAATCCCTGCATACTGTGAGGTCATAGTAGAATGAAATTAGGATTTTTTTCTCTCTTTTTTTTATTTTTTAAAAAATAAAAGCACAAAAACATATTAACAAACAGACACAAATTAGCATAAAAAATAGTACAATCAAAACTGATTTACAGACAAGGTGACATGGACTCAACAGTGGTTGTTGCTTTACCTATTGATATCTTCGAAATGTATATATATGAACCCAGATACAGACATGCAAAATTGGTCAGACAATTAATCATCTCAACAACAGAAAAACACAAAAAACAAAAAAACAAAGACAAAAAAAAAACCCACCAATAGTTGCTGCTTTGCATATTGATATCTTCGAAGTGTGTGTTCAGGATAACACATACAGACATACAAGATTGATCAAATAACCTGTCATCAATTATTCCTTAGCATTAAGTGATATAATACAATAGTATAACCATGTTAGCCCTCCTGCATACATGTATATCCATATATACATACATACATTTTTGCCTCTTTCTTTTCTCCTTTCCCTCGTCCCATCTGTTCTTTGTTTTTGAACAGATTTCCTTCATGTCTCTTAGTTTATATTCCCACCCTCGGGTTCTTACACCAGTGATACAATACGTTGCCTGCACATGTACCGCTGATTTATTTCACTTATGAGTATGGACTCCAGTTTTGACCACTTGCCTACAAAGTCCTCCAAACTGTCTTTCTTTATAGCTGAATAATATTCCATTATATAAAAATGCCACAATTTTTTAATCCAGTCTTCTGTGGATGGACACTTGGGTTGCTTCCACATTTTAGCTATTACAAATTGCGCTGCTATAAACATGGGTGCACATATATCAGAGTGATATGATGTTTTCAGATCTTCTGGGAAAATACCCAGAAGGGG
>PVLD010001703.1:96562-190530 GCA_004027595.1 Dinomys branickii | reverse complement strand
GTATTAGCAGAAATGAAGATAACTTTATATTATACAGCATCCAGTGCAAATTCCCTACTATCTTCTCTATAATTTGGTATTTCCTTTAATGTTTTTGTGTTAACTAATGTGAAGATAACTATGTAATACAACATCCAGTTCTAATTCCCTACTATATTCTGTATAACTTTGTATTTTCTGTATTGTTTATGGCTTTTCTCATTCATATGTCTCCATTCTTTTGTCTTTAAAATAAAATTTAAAAAGAAAAAAAAAAAGAAAAGTAACCAAGACAAAAAAATAAATAAATAAAAAAATAAAAAGCATGTACAGTGTAGAGTACACTGCAAATGTGGGTTGTAAGTAACTTTGGCTGTTGATCACTTCTCAACCCTTCCGGCTATAACATGCTTGAGCGTGTTCAACCCAAAGGGGAAAAGAACCCCAACATGTCCTCATCACATGAGAAAAAACATGCTGAACCATGCTTAAAACCTTACAACGTATATGATTAAAGTAAAGCCCATAACTTCGTATAAAATATTGATGAAAACGCACAAAAAAAGTCATAAAATATAAATGCTAAGTAGTTAGCATTGTTTTGATGTTTGAACAGTGGCTGAGAAATCTAAAGAAAAGCAATTGTGACTGTGATTGAGTCAAATGCACTAACCCACCCTGACAGATCTCACCAGTGCTGGACAGCACACCTTTCTTCTCTGGCTGTTAGACCATGACTCTCCCTATGTGTGGGAGGAGCTGGTGTGCAAAGTAGCAGCAGCAGCATCACATCATCATTACTGCATGGTTTTCCTGTTATAGCTATAACAAGGTTGCCAAACTTTGGTGGGTTAAAAGAATGTGTATTTATTATTTCATAGTCCTTGAGGTCAGGAGTCAAACATGGTGGAGCCCAATGTGTTCCTTCTGGAAGCTCTTGGGAAGATCTGTTGTTAGCTGTTTCACAGTGCAGGTAGAGGCTGCCTGCTCTCCTTGTCTCAGAACTCCTTCTTTCCATTACTTCAAACTCCAGCACCAAGGTTCCTTCTCCTTCTCTGACCTTCCTACTTCCGTCTTAGAAGGACCCCTGTAAGTGCATTGAGTCTGCCTATGAAATTCAGTGCACTCTCTCATCCTCAAGCTCCTTAACATCTGGAAAGTCTCTGTCAGGGAGAGTAACATTCTCACTGATTCGTGTGACTGTGGGCATCTCTGAGCAAGGGCCATTACTCAGCCTGTTCATAGTTCACAACTATTAACACTTACTGAGAATTTTTCATATGTCAAGTGCTGTTCTGGGCTCCTCATACACATTAGATCACAAAAACATTAAGAGGAAGATATTATCAGTTTCTCTTTCTTAAGGCTGTGTCATTGAAGCATGGAAAAGTTAAGTGATTTTCTCAAGGTTACAAAGTTGTGATCCAGGCGGGCTGACTCCAGAGCCTAAAGTCTTCTCCAGCATGCTCCAAAGATGGGACTGGAGAGGCCCACTAGACCCAGAAGAATCAGAACTATGATTTTACAGCAACAACAGCAAAAAAGGTAACAGCTCATGATTTTATAGTGGTGTGGTAGATTGACAGCTGGTGGTCAACTTATTACACCCAGCTGAACTGAGTAACCATGTTGGGTTACTGGGTGCTGAGTGCCCAAGAGGAAGAACTAGAGAAGGAGGAAGGCTTTTGGGAGCTGGTAGAAGCTATAAGGAGCTGGTAGAAGCTATAAAGAGCTGTGGGTTCTTTTGGAGGAGTTTGTTATGCTGGCTTTACTGATGAACTTGGCTGTTTCACCCTCCAAGGAGCTTGGGACCTTGCTGGCACTGAGAATAGCTTTCGCTCACTTTAGGGGAGCTCTGGTCCTCAATTTGAGCATTGCTTTCTGGCTCTGGAGGGGAAGATGGTGCCTTAATCAGTCTCCTGGAGAAATTTGTTGTGTTGGCTTTCCTGATGGGAACTTTCCTAATCATCAGAGGAGCTCAGGACCTCACTGTTGCTGAGGGTGGCTATGGTACCTTTCGGGGGAGCTGTGGCTCTTACTTTGAGCATCCTTTCCTGGCTCTAGTGTAGATCCCTCAGCCTGCTAGCACAGATCCTTCCTCCTGCTGGCATAGACTTTCTAGATTCTACCATTGACCTTTGGACTTTCCCAGCGCAGATCCATGAAACATGGGCTCTAGGCCTCTAGTTGGACTCGTAGGAGGCATTATTATGGGCTCTAGGTCTTCAACTAGACTCATGCAGGATGTTACTGTGGGATCCAAGCCCTCAGCTGGATTTTTTGATCTTTAGTGTGTGGACAGACTTCCTGCACACTCTTGTATATGATACTCTGGGTGACTATTATAAATAATCTTATAAAATGTGTCCTGTATCATATTGTTCCTCTTGCAATATCCCCTAAACCACAACAAGTGGCTTGTAACTTATCTGTCAAGCACATGTCCAGCAATTTTCCATCAAACTTTTCCATATTTCTGCAGCTTGAAATAATTTTTCTTCCACCAAATCCTCGTTTTTATTGATTTATGTAACAAGTATTCATATTATTCCTTACACTAGAATTTACATATCTGTTTGTTTATTTTCTCTTTATTATTAGCACTTCAAGTAAATGTGGAAATAAGCTACACACACATACACACACACACACACACACACACACATGCAGAATACAGGGAATTGAATACTGAACATAGTCAATAAATGATTTGGCAAACTGAATCATATACCTGAGGTAGAGTATTGTATGCAGAGAACTACAGAACCTAAAACCAAAAACAAAAACAAAAAAACTAAAGTGGTAGATTATTTTTTTGGTGACTCCTAATGAAACATTACTTTGGTGTACAAGTTTTTGGGTAGTCCTCTCTTAATTTGGCTCTGGGATGAGCCTGTAACCGTTTTAACCAACCAAGTATGAAGAAAGGGGTGTCATGCCAATTCTGGGGCCAGCACTTCCTTGGTCTGGAAATTTCTAGTTTCTCCATCTTGGAATGCTCACTCTTGAATTGTTGCTTTTGGAATCCCACCGCCACGCTGTGAGGCAGCCCAAGGAGCCACGTGGTGAGGTCCATATGGAAGAGGACTGACACTTTACCAGCAGC
Organism: Dinomys branickii; assembly: GCA_004027595.1. NCBI lineage: Eukaryota > Metazoa > Chordata > Mammalia > Rodentia > Dinomyidae > Dinomys > Dinomys branickii. Next base: position 187,445 of record PVLD010001703.1, on the reverse strand, counting down.
ACTGAGATCCAGCAGAGCCTGCAGACAGTCACAACCATCTGATAGCACAGGCAGTGAAAGAACTGCCCAGACTATCTGCAGAATTGTGCAAGCGATAAATCATTGTTTGAGCACTTAGGTTTGGGGTGTTTGTTACCCAGGCACTCATACTTCTGCTACATATGGACGCTGTGTTCTCTTTTTTCTTGCTGAAGCTCTGCCAGTCAAATCATAAATTCTAAGTCAAAACGTTAGAGAGTCTGCTGCTTAAAAGTCACTGAATGGTTCCCACAGGCTGGGAACAGTTTTCTTGCTGCTAGAGACTGAGGAGTAAATATTGATTGCGCCTTGCAGAGTTGGGGGATACAAATAGTCAAATAGTCAAGGGATTGCTGAGGCCTCATGCTGACTTGAATTCCCCAGAACCTGAGTCTGAACCCATCTTGTCTCTTCTTTCAAGGATTCAGTAACTGACACATTCTTTTTTTCTGGTGGTGCCACCTTCTGACTAGTGGTTTTATTTCTCCTTGGGAAAAACAGGTAAGTGCACAGTCTTTTGACCTCCTATTGAGTTGCATAATTTGAGTTCTTGCGCCAGGAGCATTTTCCTATAAAGAGACATACAGTCCAGCTGCTGCCAGGCTTGCCACCTGCCCCAGTTTGGTCTCAGGGTGTACTGCTTTCTGCTGCTAAAGTACATGCCTCAGTGTCTCTCACACACATCCAAGTTCTGAATTTCAGACCTCAGAGGGGAGAAGTGGGGTCCTTCTACTGCAAGTGAGGTACCTGCAGCCCCATCTTTTTCCCTAGGTTTTTGAGTAACCACCCAACTCACTGCAAGGAGAGAGATATGGTTGTGTACACGCTCTCTCCCCTTGCTGTAAGGAAATACCGAGACTGGGGTGTGTTTTGTCTGTTTCTGGTGACCTCAAATCATGCACTGGTTTGCTCCACGTTGATACCTCTCTGCCTTTTGGCCTTGACTTTCCTCATGTTATGTGCTGTTCTATGGCCCAGCCTGACCACCGAGTGAAAGGTGAAGTACTTATTCTGCAGTCCTCCAGATTTCTCTTGACTTCCTGTCTTTGATTCAGGACTTTTTTCAGGATCTAATTTTCCACTGTGAGGAAACACTAGAGATATGGATCAATTTGGCTGGGTATATAGCTCAGTGGCATAAGCACCTGCCTGGCAAGCACAAGGTCCTGAGTTTGATCCCCAGTACCAAAAAAAAAAAAAAAGAGAGAAATGTAGATCAAAGCAGATTCTATCTCTGAAATCCAGTGACCGTGGGCACCTGAAAAGATGGTTCCAGAAAGCAATTGTCTAAAGTAACAGTGCGAGAAGGGAAAAGAGAGGCCAGAAAAACATTCAAAGCCGCTGTTCTGGGATAAAACCCGGTCCCTTGTTCTCTAGCCTTGCTCAGATAGGGTCAATCTTGTGTTTTTATAGGAAGAGGCGGTGCAGCTGGTCATGAAAAGCATGTACAGACAGCTTGAAAAAAGATTAGTAGGATGGTTCATTTATTTAACAATTGTTTTTGTTGATTATTGTCTGCCACGTCCTGTTCTAAGTACTTTACAATGCTAATTTATTGGATTCTCATAACAATCCTGTGAGATAGAACTCAGAATTCTGTGTTTTTTTCTAATCTCCATTTTTCAAATGAGGAAGTAGAGTATTAATGATCTTGTATAAGATAGGGTTGCCATATTCGACAAATAAAATTAAAGAGTGTCCATTTGAAGCTAGAATAACAATTCATAATTCTCTAGTAAACATGTGTTCCTGATACTCATAAGGTTTTGTTAATATTGCTTCTCGGCCATTGGCTAAGATCAAGTGTAAAGTTTTGTTAACAAACCAAATGTTGTGTGTAATATCTGGAACATTCTTATACTAAAAATTGCTCATTTATTGAAATTCAAGTATAACTGATTTTAGTATATTTTTCCTGGCAACCTAAGCTCTAGGACTAGATTTGCAGTAAGTGATGGATGGAGATATGAAGCCAGAGAGTATGCCTTTCTTGTCTGGGTTTCTAAATACTTTGCAATGCTGCCTTTCTACTAATGACTGAAAAATGCAAATGTGACCAAATTGGCTAAATTAAACACTAACCAAGTAGGCTTTTTTCTGGGTCTTGAGGGACACAAGGTCTTTCCTGTACCATGGAAGAGTGGCCAGGGGTATGTGTCCAGTGATCTGAGATGCCCTGGATCTAGGACAGATTTGAGAAGCATTCAAGTTCAGGCCCAGAAATCCCTGGCCTGAGTTGTCTAGAGGTGTTTCTCAGGGCCTACAATGTCAGAGCCCAATGCTCGAACCCCTTAAGAGTCTGGAAACTGCACAGGGTGGCAGGAACTGGAATAGGCAGGAATGCCACAGCCCCAGGATGCCACCTTGTGAGAGCATATGACTCCCAGTAGGCTATGAAGGCTGTAAGTGCAGAGCCTGTAAGCAGCCATTGCTACCCCATCCTAATTTTTCTATTAATATCACAGAATTTAGGAATGACTTGAAGATGAGAAAAGGAGAACAGATTTCCATTTTCCACTGTGTGGAAATTAATTTCAATTTTGTTAAAAAAAATATTTAATGAACATTTATTATGTGCCTGCCACTCATATAGCATAGTTTCTCAACTGAATCTCATAATACCCCTATTATCGTATTGACCAGGTCATAGTGCTGGAGAGTGCTTGCAATTGTAAACACAAAGCAATTCAATCTAAACTTGAGGGTCTCACTGACCCTTTTTACATCACTTCTTTCAATTCAAAGCTCAATTTTAAAAGGCAAAAGCTTTACATGCTCTGAAGAGAAACCAGAGTATCAAAGTTCGATTTTAAATCTGTGGCAAATTTAGCAATTTCAGACCCTGAAACTTGGTAATATAGTTTAAGAGCCATATGTAGAAAACTGCTCCTTGGGCTCTATAGAGGAATATCATCCTCATAAATCAATTTCTATGGATTAAAGAGATGATATTTTGAGGAGTTGTTGATATAATTTGCATATGAAATATCCTCTAATGGTTTATGTGCTTTATCTCCAATAGAGTAATGCTCTGAGCTAGGCTTTGGGAAAGTGATTGAACCCTAGGGTTCTAACTTCATCAGTGGATTAATCCACTCGTAGATTCGTGGCATCATTGGGAGGTGATGAAGGATGCAGAGCCTAGCTGGAGAGGCGTGGCCATGGGGACTCATCCCTAGCCCCTTCCTCTTTCATTATCTCTCTGTCTCGGTCTCTGTCTCTGTTTCCTGGCTGCCATGAGGTGAGCACCTTTCTTCTGCAACCTCTTGCTGCCATGACAGTTCTGTCTCACCACAGGCCTCTAAGAAATGTAGGTCTCTGTTCATGGACTAAGACTCCTGAAACTATGAGCCAAAATAAACCTCTCTTTATTTGGCTTTCTTTTCCTCCATATTTTGTCACAGGCACAGGACAGAGATATTACACATCTGCTATGTTTTCAAGGTTAACTGCCCTCCTTTTTAAAATCTCCAGTTTAAAAATGTAACTATAGATACCTCTATGGATAGGGTAGAGCATTAGTTTGTGCTCTCCACAGCACAAACGGTGGTGGGTGTGGCCCTGCTCTTAGTTATGCTGGGCTACATCTAGATTTCTGCTGCAGTCACGGTTAATGTACCATTTTCTCACAGGCAGAGATCCTGTGGATCCCAGGAAGAGCCCTATGCAGACCAGAAATTCACTGCACTCAAAAGATTCAAAGATGTTTTCAATGTGAATCAGCAATTAATAGCATTTTTTCTCCCTAAAAGTCACATCTTTCATATAAGCAATACTAATTATGCTATTTAGTTTTGTTTTTCCAGGACAAATGACAAGAAAAATGTATAACCAAGGCACTGGTTGACAGAGTGAAGAAATATGAGACAACTAAAGCAGAGAATGAAAAATAATGAGAAAAATGATTCAAAGTACTGAATTGTGTGGCTTGTTCTACTGGTAATGAGCCTGAACTAAATGCAGAAGTTGCATGTATTTATGGAACCCACAGGAGACATATAGGAAGCAGTTTCTCCTCTATCTCTGTTTTCAAACTGGGTGGCTGGTAGAAGCAGTAGAAGAGAACTGTTTTGGGGGTGCCACAGTAATGGCCCAAAGAGGAACTGATCCCATAGACAATTCTTTCCTTGTGTGGATTGCACTCTGCCCAGTCTCACCTGTGATTCCACACGCACTCGTAACAATCCCCATCTTTCCATATGGCATTGCTTCCCCTGCCACCCCTACCAGAGCCGTTCAACAATAAGCTTATGTTCATCTGCTCAGCCTGCCTTCCCCTCTCTTTTGGTTTTCTGGGCTGTGCAAATTACACTCAAACAAATTATACACAAACAAGGTGGCTTCAAAACAGCAGGAATTCTGTCGCTGTTTTGGAGGTCAGAAGTCTGAAGTGGAGATATTCACAGGACCTCAGGGAGAACTTTGCTTTGCTTCTTCAATTCTGGTGGTCCCATGGGTTCCTTGACTTGTGGCTACAGAGCTCTTGTCCCTGCCTCTATCTTTAGATAGTTGTTTCCTACTCTTTTGCCTTGCTCTTACAAGGACACTTGCCATTGGCTTTGGGGCTCTCCTAGCTAATTAAGGATGTTCTCACGTCAAGATCTTGAATTTAATTACATCTTCAAAAACCATTTTCTAAATAAGGTGATATTCACAGGTTGTAGATGGTCACATTTTTGGAGGCAGCTACTATGAAATGCACCATCCCTCTTAAGCACAAAGAATTCTTGTTCCCTAGGTAAGAGACTAGTCAGCCCTAGAGGAATCTATTATAAAGCATTTGTAACTCCCCTTTTGTACTTCTCCAATTTTCTACAAGTCAAAGCTATTCAAGATCATCATTCCTTCTGGGTGTGGTGGCACATGCCTATAATCCCAGTGCTTGGGAGACAGAGGCAGCAGGATCCTTGCGAGTTTGAGGCCAGCCTGGGCTACAAAGTGAGCTCAAGGCCAACCTGAACTACATAGTGAGACCTTGTCTCAAAAAGCCAAAAAAAAAAAAAAGAAGAAGAAAAAAATTAAGATCATCATTCCTTTGTCAACTCCTCAAAATTACCTGAAAAATCCTAGTTCCCCCGGCATTTGGGTTCCAGATATTCAGTAGTGAAACTTCCATAATCCTGCCTTCATCATTTCACTACTTAGATCCACTGAAATTCCAAATCAGAGGCTGAACATCTGGCTCACTTGACAGGGTCCTGATATAAGCCTGCTTGTTTCAGGACTCTTTCTGCCCGGCGCTTGTGGACTCTGCAAATCCTACTTCTAATGATACCGTTGGCCAGAACACGTTCTCTTTTGGAATGAGGATTTGAGGAACAATTGATGGAAAGGATTCTGTTCAGTAAGGCATAAGGAGAGGGAGGCCTTTACCTGAGCTAGCAAATTTGAAGTCTATGTGGGGATTGGGAAGATCTAAAGGACACAGTTGGTAAGCACAATGTATCATCATGTAGTTTAAGAAAATCCTGCTGTTCTACCCACAGGGCAAAGAATGAGCATTTGCAAATAGCTTGAGGCCTCAGTTTCCCAATCTAAAATGGTATAACAGCAATTAGATTCTGAAGTTTGAGTTTTTAATCCTATCTTATTATTTGGTTTGGTGAACTCTGGTCTGTACAGGTTTGTAAGCAAAATACTCCCCAGAATGATTTGATGAATATTTAGTAGACTTTTGGGGGCCCCTTTTCCCCAAGACAAAGAGATTCTGATGCCCAAGGAGATGAATCACAAGACTAAAACTTTATCCTCATCTCTGAGTCCTCTTTAGTACACAACACACTGGGAGCTGGTTAAAGACCTCTGGGTATTATTCTTTGTGTAAGGGAGGATGTTTCTTTCCTTGCCACCCAGTGCATTGTCCAAAGGGTGTAAGTGGTGCAATTACTATGGGAAACAGTGTGGCAGTTTCTTAAAACGTTAAAGATATATATATATATATATATATATATATATATATATATATATATCCCCTATGACCCAGCAGTTTCAGGAAAGTGCATATTCATAATAACAGTTGGGCAGCATAGCTATTCATAATGGCTTCAAACTGGACAAATGTTCATAAGCAGGAAAACTGATGAACATTTTTGATATTCCAGTAAGAGAATACTAAGCAGCAAATTTCTTTAAAGAATCATGATTCAATCCATCCATTCAACCCTGAGTCCAGTGGATCCTATCTCCAAAATATATCTGTGCCCTCTGTCGCAGTCTCATCACCCCTGTCACCCTGCCAGGTCTTCCTCTGCTGGGGTGAATGCAGCTGTCTTCACCTGGTGTCTCCTTGCCTGCTCTTCCTTCATCAAATCCATTCCCCACACAGCAGCCACAGGCATCCCCTGAAAACCCTGCAAGTCTTATCTGAGCACCCAGTTACTACAGCCCTTTGCAGGCTGGCCTTCTTTCGGATACCACGAAAGTCCCTGTAGTTGTCAGAGCCCTGCAGAATTGCTTCTTCCTGCTGTTCCAGCTGTGGCCATCTCCTTGTTTGTGGTGCTACAGCCACGCAGGGCTTCTCACACTCTCCAGTGGCTCAGCCTCCTCCAGGCTCTGAGGACTTGCCAAGGTTGCTTTTCTGCCCACAATACATCACTCTGCACCTGCTCTTGCCAGCTTCCACGCAGGTCTGTCCCTGACGAGGCGACATGCAGGGAGGCTGAGTGCTCCCTGATTTCCCTTCACAGCACCGTCACCATGAGAGGGAGACAGTTTGTGGAGTGATTATTTGCTTATTCTTTTGGTCTTATTTTTCTGTTGCTGCTGTCACACGTTATTACCACAAACTTAGTGGAGTAAAACAATGGAAATGTACTAACAGCTCTAGAGGCCGGAAATCTGGAATGGGTTTCAATGGGGCAAAGTCAAGGTGTCTGCAGGGCTGCTCCCTACGGAGGTTTTGGGAGACCCACTTTCTTGTTTTCTTTCCTGTTTTTGTATTAGTATATGTTCATAGTATATAATGATCACACTCATCACAGGGGGTTAGTATTTGTACATGCACCTCTTAAGTTTTTTTTTTTTTTTTGCCTGTTCTGACTGATAATGAAAGGGAAATTAAATAAGAGTCTGCCAAGAAAGCCTGCCAAGAATGCCCGCTAAAACCAAGGATACATGTTCAACAAGCCTGACAACAGGACATTTCTTCCTTTGTGTAACTCATGCTTGTTTAACGGATGGTCTTTCAATGTTGTTTAAGGTGCCTCCTAATAATAAAAGTGTCTCCTAAACCTTCTCTGTGTCATTTCTTCCCGTGTACAGTACAGCCTCCTACTTGGCTTGGCTTATGCTCCCTTCCTCTGTTTTCAAAGCTAGCAGCCTAACATACATCCCTGCCAACCTGACCTGTGTTATGACATCTGCAATCCCTGCCTCTAATCCCCCTCCCTTCCTCATGCAAGGACCCACTTGCGATTATATTGGGCTTATCTAAATAATCCAAGATAATCTCTCCATCATCAGATCTTCAATATATTCACATCTGCAAAGTCCCTTTCACTGGATAAGGTTACATGTTCACAGCTTCTGAGGAATAGGATGTGGACATATTTGGGTGACCATACTGAAGCCCATCACATTTATCTTCTCCCCAAGTCTTCAGCTCCATGAAAGGTAGGAACCATGCCTGTCTTGTCGGCTACTGAACCTTGAGTGCCTAGCAGGACCTTCGCACATAATAGGTGATAAATAATTCATTTGCTAAATAAAGTAATGGCGTTGAGGCCACTTGCATACAAATGGATGTTATATTTACTTTTCATTTCCAAGTTGAGGACTGGATCATCTTTTGTAGCTCTGTAGCCATTAGAGGAAAGTGTGCTTATTTTAGTTGGACTTCCAAGTCCCAGGTCAAAATAATTCTTAAAAAAAGCCTGACACCAGATTCAGTTATTCACCAATTCTATCCATTGAGTTTTCCTGAGTTAATTGTCTTTGCCTAATCATCTAACACCTAAGAGCAAACTCTGTTGAACCCCTAATTAGAAATGTTCTCACCTGTCTCACAAACTCCAGAATTCATGGGATCCACATGTGGTTTCCAGTTTAACAGGCAGCTGGAGACGTCTGCCACCTGCTGCCCCAGTATTTCTAAAGTCAAATTTCTTCAAATTCTTTTCCCAGCTTCAACCTCACTACTTCATTGGCCATACCACAAAGCAGACCCTTATACTAGTATTTTGAAAGCTAAGTCATAAAAATTCAAATAATTGAAACAATTATACAATTACTGCTTCAGCCTCTGTCATACTGTAAGAGGGGAATGAAGAAATGTGTGTGTGTGTGTGTGTGTGTGTGTGTTTAAGACACAATACACTTGCACATTAAAAACATCACAAACTGGAACCTAGGTATGTGAAGTGTACATTAAATACATTACAAACCTAGATAAGTGAAATGCATGAATTCTTCCAACTGACTAAAATATAAATAGAGAAAAAGGAAATCAGCCAAATCAATTCTTTAATATCAGCCAGTCAAGAAGGAAAAGGTTCTATAGCTTTCTTTTTGAGACAGGAGTTTTGCTATGCAGTTCAGGATGGCCCTTGAACTCATATGCAGCCCAGGCTGGACTCAAACTCATGACACTTCTCTCCTGAGTGCTATGATTACAAGTGTGCACTACCACACTGGGCCGTATATCTGGTTTTTAAAAGAACCTACAGTCATTTTGGTTCTATGTAGACAAGGTCTAAATGTGGACACCTTACCCATCTGGAAAGTAAAATTAAACACACAGATTTAGAGTACTTTTATCCTAATTCTACCCATGAACATCATGTCCCATCTAGTCTGTTTTGAAGTCTTGTTTTGGCTTGCTTCATTAAGACTAAAAGGACCTTAGGATGAGCCAAAAAGGAAAAACAGAAAAAAGAGAGGTAAAAGAAAAACATGGAGCAAACTTTAAGCCATTGACTCTACCCAGTCTTGCCTGGAATTACTGCCTGATGCCTGGACATGAGAGCCTGTGGAGCATTATTCCTTTCCCACACAGAAGCCAAACGAGTTGGGATTAGGCTCAACAATGTGCCCTTCTGTTTAGCCATGAGCAAAGCTCTCCTCCAACACAATACATGTGCCTGATCAGCTAATTGCTTGTCTGTGGTATCCGCATGGATCATCACCGCTGGCTCTCTGCCTACCTGAGCAGGGAAGGACACTGCTCAGTTTATCTCAACCGCTGACCCTGTGGTCTAGTGTAGTTACCGGGACAAAAGACTTGAGTGTAATAGAACCTCTATATAGACAACTTGTGCTTGTTATCAAGAAATTTTCATTGATAAAGAACTATTTTCTAGTTAAATTCAGGTGGGCACAGAAGTATCCAGGTATTATGAAAAGAAGTTCACTAAATAACTGCTGTAAAGTTACCTCAAGCTAAGGAAAAAGCAAGCTACCGAGAACTACAGTCAAGAATGTCACATAGAACAGGCCCCCTGTTTTGAACATACAGGCCCATGTTTCTAACAAGCATACCTGAATTTTGTCAAGGAGAATCAGTTAGTTCCATTTGCAGCACTAAACATACATAATTTCTGAATTTAGGTTTCAGAAAGCAATTTTGTCCGCTCAGCCTTCCTGTAGTTTGGGTCCTCCTGGAGGTATGATAAAGGTTGTGACATCTTTCCAATTTACAGGAAGGCAGTGTTTCCCCAAGAATCTGCCTAAGGGCTTGCCTTCACTTTGGCCCATTGACTTGCAATGGAAGCCAGGAGAGTGACTAACTGAGTTTAGTCCTTCAGCAGGTAAAGATGTTCACCACCATCTGAGGAAGCTGCACATGGGAAGTGTCCTGCTCATGAAGCAGCCTTCAGAGTCAACACCTGTACTAGTGTCTGATCACTGCTGTAACAAATTATCATAAACTTATTTGTTTAAAAATACAAGCTCACTGCCTTATGGTTCTGGAGTTTTGAAGTTCATAATGGGTCTTGCTGTGCTTGAGTCAAGATTTTAGCCAATTTGTGTTTGTTTTGGAAGCTATAGGAGAAAGTCTGCTCCTTTGCTTTGTGTAGCTTCTGGAGGCAAGCTCTTCTCACCTTTTTTTTTTTTTTTTTCTCGGTACTGGGGATCGAACTCAGGACCCTGCGCTTGCTAGGCAAGCGCTTATTCCACTGAGCTATATCCCCAGCCCACTTCTCACCTTTTCTAGCCTTCAGTACTTGGCATATCTTATAAAAATCCCTTGCTGGCTTGCAATTCCATCACATTATTGTCACAATAATTTTGAAAGGAGCTTTTAATCTTGTAAAGGGATGGGAAGTTTACATTGTCATATCTCTGACCTCTGTTATGATCTCTGACACCTCTGCCTCTTTCTCTTTTAAGGACCAGTGTGATTACATTGGATTGACCCAGAATAATCCAAGATAATCTTCCCCAATTCAAGATGCACACAGTACTTAATCCTTTCTTCATAATTCTTTTCACCATGTGAGATAATATATTCTCAATTTCCTTGATGAGGAGTTGGGTATCTTTGAGGGTTTCATTTTTTTGCCTAACAAAATACAGTTTTTCATTTTCAAACCAGAAGCTACTGACCAGTTCTATAATTTACCTTTCTTTCACCACTTAACCACTGCCTGCCTCTTCTCTTACTCCAAAGTATTTTGTGTGAATGTCTTCTTTTTATAAGAGTAAGAGCTCCTTGGAAAAAAGGATATTGTGTTTCAATTATTATTACTGAAACATCTAAAAACCTGGAGAAAACATAAGGGATAATGGTTGTCAAAATGTTGAGCTTCAAGCAGTGAAAAATAGTGATGCTTTGTGATTCACAGTAAGGCAGTGAGGGGAACAGGGGCACTAGGATTGCCCTAGTTTGCTGTCTGGAGAGTCCTCAGCCAACATGCAAAGGGAGGAATGCAAGCAACCCGAGGCTGCTGGGGTTGGGAGGGGATTGGACTATCTGTAGCTAGAGTTTCTGGCAGAGAGAAGCAGAGAGAAGAGAATAAAAATCTACTGAAGTCCAGCTTCACTGTTCAGCTCTTCCATCTTCATCTGAGTGCTGATGGGTGTATGTTTGTAAGGACTATTCATATCTAAAGAAATATATCCCTGAGAAGATTGGAGGAATCATATTATGTGCTTACACAAAGCTGAGAAAAGTTCCTCTTGCTATCACCCAGAGTGAAAACCAGAACTTGTGAAGAACCAGGTAGAGTTCTTAGATTTACCTTAGTGTACAAAGTTACTGGCTGTCTTAGTTACTTTTCTCTTGTTGCTGAGACAAAATGCCTCATGCCCAAAATTAAGGAAGGAAAGTTTTATTTAGCTTACAGTTTGTGGAGGTTTCAGCCACACTAGGCTGGCTCCAAGGTAGAGTGGAGACAGCAAAAGCAACAAGAACAAAAGGGAGGAGCGGCTGCAAGCAGCCTCTTTGTCTTCTTACATATGCAAATTACCTGCTTCACCCCAGGGCGGGTGTAGCACTCACACCCGTAATCCCAGCATTGGATCATGGATCAATCACAAACTGATGACTGCATGAGGCTTTGTGGGGACATCCAGACACAAACCATAACACTGGTACAATATAGCCTGCTCTAATCCCATGCAACAGAGCTCAAAAGCAAGTTCTTGAAGGATCAAACTGTGAGTAACTCAAATGCATCCCAGGATAAAGCACAAGAATATTTACAGAAATATAAGTATATCCAAAATTCATAGTGTGTGACATTCCTTCAGAAATTAACAGAATTAGTATTCAGAAGCAGGACAAAAGTGTGGCTTATAATGAGGACAAAAATCAACCAACTGAAGCTGATTACAGAAATGATAAAGTCAGTAAACAAGACATTAAAAGAGTTATTATAATAGCATTTCATAAATAGAAGCAAGAGGAAAGATTGCCTATGATGGCTAGAGATGTGAAAGACATAAAAAGACTCAGATGGATCTTCTAGAGATGAAAGCTGTAATATCAGACAGGAAACGTACAGCAGATTAAGCATTGGATAAAAAAGACTTATAAACTTGAAGAGATAGTAGTAGAAACTGTCCAAAATAAAACCCAGAGAGAACAATTTTTTAAAATGGAAAAATAAAATAAGCAGAGCATGAACAAGCTGAGGGAAAACTTTAAACATAAAATATACATGTAATTGGAGTTCCCAAAGGATGAGAGAGATGTTTCCAGTTTTGAATAATTTTGAGTAAAGTGGCAATGAATATTCATATATTTATGTGAGTATATATTTTCAATACCCAGGTCAGAAATTATGGGGTCCTATGGATCATATATGTTTAACTTTTTAAAAGATATTGTCAAACAGTTTTCCAAAGTGACTACCATTTCATACGCCTCCCAGCTTCTCACCAACATCACGACCCGACAGTTTGTGTTGTTGTCACTCTTTTTAATTTTAGCTGTTCTAGTCAATGTACAGTAATAACTATTTTCTTCTGCTTTCTTGTTGAATAATGTTAATGAATGTCTTTTCATGGGCATCCTGTCCATTTATAAATATATCTTTATGAACACCTACTGAAATCTTTTGCTCATTATTTTACTGGATTATTTTATCTTCTACATTAGTCAACATTCTTGTGGTTGAGACATAATCCCTGACACCCACAATTTAACAGAAGTGAGCTTTAATTTAGTTCACCATCTGAAGGGCACGATGGAGCACGCTGCTCAGTCCATGATGGCAGGAAAGCAGAGCCAGAGACAGTGCACGAGAGAACATCAGTGAGGGCCCTGCACAGGATGGAAGGCCACGTCTTCATGACCCACCAGACGCACCTGAGCGCACGCTGTACCAGTGTGCAAGGTATTTCTTAATCCATTGAGGATGACAACTCAGGATTAGCAGTCATATCTTCTTATTAAAAAGTTATGAAAAAATCTCAAAATGAGTCTAATATAATTATTGCAAATATTTTCTCTTTTTTGATGGCCTTTATGATTTTTGTAATAGTGACTTTTAACAGTTTTGTTGAAATAATTAGTACACAATAAACTGCACATGCTTAAAATATAAACATTGATCAGTTTTAACACACCCCCCTGCTGGTGAAACAATCCAATCAAGTCAGGGAGCATATTCACCACTGGCCACAGCATCATACGTTGACTTCCTCCATAATGCTCTTCCACCTGCATCCTCAGGCAACTGTGAACCTGCTCAGCACCACTGTAGGATACTTTGGCATTTTCTATGTATATGGCAATTAAGAACATCTTTTTGCTTAGCTTCTTTCACCAGCGTAATTATTTCAGATGCCTCCATGTTGTTTGTGCAACAGTCCTTCTCTTTTTATTGCTGAGCAGTAGTCCATTGCATATTCACCTGTTAATGACTATTTGCATTATTTCTAGGGATAGGCCATTAAAAATAAGGCTGTTATGAACATTTGAACACATGATTTTATTTCTCCTTAGTCTGGAATCAATGACTTTGGCATCTACCTCAAGCTGCAGTGAAAGAAGAGCAGATGAATTATAAAATAAACAAAAATCTGGCAGACCTAACAGAGAACGGAAATATTAGAAAATATAGAGTAGGTTCTCCACATCTGTGGTTTCTGCATGCATTCACAGATTCAGCCAAATTTATAAGAACAATATTTAGGAAAAGATGAACTGCATTGGTACTAATCATGTAAGAACTTTTCTCACCTGTCATCATTTCCTAAACAGCAGAGTATAACAACTTTTTACAAAGCATTTACCCTATATTACATATATGATTAATCTAGAGGTGATTTAAAGTGTAGAAGAGGATGTACATGAATGATAAGCAACACTATGCCATTTTATATAAGGGATTGAAGTACCTTTGGGTTCTGGTATCCCCAGGGAACCTGGAGCTCTCTCTCTCACAGATACCAGCTGTAAGCATATAAATACAGAGATATACCTCCATTAAAATAAAAAATATCAACTTTTCAAAACAATACTAAAATAATGAAAATAGAAGACTCAAATCAGGAGAAAATACTTACAGATCACATATTAATAAAGACTATTTCCAGGATATTTGAAGAGCTCTCAGAAGGCAATTGAAAAACACTCTAACAGACAATGAGCAATACATTCAGACAGTTCTCCAACTCAGATAAACACATAGCAAATAACTACAATAGAGACACACATATCAGAAAGCCTGCAGTTAGAAGCACTGGCCCCATCAAATGGCAGCGAGTATGTGGAGCAATGAGTACCATACTCATCGACTTCTGGTGGAAATGCAAATGGTACAAGTAGTTTCAAAAACAGTTTGGCACTTCTGTCAAACCCTCAGCATAAATTTGCAAAATGGCCCAGCCATTCTATTCAAATATTTTATTTACCAATACACAACTTTGAATCTCTGAAATTCAAATTAACCCGGCCATTGGATGGAGCTTCAAGCTGATGATTTGATTTTCCTCATGAAAAAAAGTGTTCCTCTGTCCACATGCAGGTACTGAGTGTGTGTGTCTGTACAGATGGGTGCCGTGTGGGTGGTACACAGGCTGTGTTCAATAGTCACATGGGAAAGTCCTTTGTGAGATTACATATGATTTTTCTATGTTCAAAATGTTCTTCAAGTTCCTAAACTGCTTTAAAAATAGGGTTGCTCCATAATAAAATGACTAAAAAAAGAAAGATCATTCAAATGTTATTATAGATAGTATCAATTCCTGGAGCATGTTTTCCTGCTGTCAACTGGAGAATCATGTGCTACTTCTGGGTTGGAATGCATGTTTATATCTTTCAAAGTCATATTATTTGAAAAGTATCCTTCATTTATTAAACCTTTATTTAGTGCCAGTAATATTAATAAAATTTGCTCCACAAACATGTTATATAGACACAGTGACAAAATTCTTATTAAACTTGAGCATTTTGTGTCTTCCTAAAATCACACCATTATTTTGTATATTTATGAAGTGGCTGATACTAGTCTGTAAAATCCCTCCATTGCTCAGTTACATTTGGAGCACTTTACCCTCAAGCCTACCTCAGTTCTCCTATTGTAGTCATGGTTTACATTTTCCACTGGAAGAAAATTAAATTAAATACATATTTACTCTGGAGACTTTGAGACAAAAGATTTCAACCTGATATCAGGAACCCGAAAACAAACTGGGCCCTTGTTCCTTTTCTTTCCCCCTTGGGTGGGCACAGGTGCTAAGTTTCCAGAGTAGCAGGTGTGATTCTGAGGAACACGTTGGGTTGAACCTCCATCATGGCACCGGGGAAGATCCATTTGCTTTCCAATAAAGCCAGAGAAACTTGTCTTCCAGCTGTGGCTTCCAGAGCACTGGTGTTTCCATTTGGTCTATGAAGCAGCCCAGCTTCCCAGGCTCGAGCTGTTGTGACAATCTTTGTCTTGGCCCCAGCAGTGCAAGGACCAAAGGTGCTCCAGAGAAAGGGATTGGGAGCTGCTTCTCTTGCTGTGGAGAGAGCCGCATGATTTCACAATGAGAAAAGATACCTGATCTTTGTAGTCCCCTTTGTTTTTCCTCTCCCAGTTTTACAGACCTTTTTATCTGTAAATAAAAAACGTTGTACATACATTTTCAAAATGTGCTGCATAATACAACTTCATACATTTAGGAGGATGACAGCTACCCTCGGAGCTATAGCCGACAGCCTAAAATCTGGAAATCAATCATTTAGATACAGGGACGCTGTGCCATTACTCCCGGTATGTATTGCGGCACCCAGGAACCACTTATTTGAGACATGCCATCGTAACTCTGATAGATTAAAGCCTCACATCCAGGAAACAATTGCGTGTGGGGGAAAGTGCTCTCATAGATCTGCCATGTTAAGGCCCAGAATCCAGCAGCCAACCCAGCAAGTGTGCCGCACCCGAGCCTCCAGAAACCTGTGAAGCAGCAGGATGACAGTTCTGTTCTTCAACAGCCCATTATGAACTAATTAGCATACATGAATTGCAGATTTGAAGCATTAAAGTGATGTACAAATCATTAATTTTTTGTCAAATCCATGTCATCCTTGTGTATGCCTTCCTATTTTAATGTTGCATGACAGTGAAAAGAGGTACAATCCTCTGTATATAAAGAGGAGAGATTTGGTGTAGCTGATATAATGAGATCTATTTAAACACTATGCATTTTTCAGCTTTGAATATATCTGCTTGGGAAAATGCTGCTCTTGTCCCATTAGGGTTAATTGTGAAAGGATGTTAATATATTCCAAACCCCAGGGGTAGTTTTACATGTTCTCTGAATGAAATAGGGGATGTAAGACCTACTTCACATTGGAGCCTTCTTTTTGAAAAGTCCTCCTTTTGATTAATAAAATCTTTCTCACCAGGGAAGGTGTAACTGTTTAGAATAAGAGCTGAGTTTGGAGGTGTGTGAAGGTTCCAGTGCAGCAGATCTAGCCCTGTTAACCCAGTGCCAAACTTAATTTATAAAGATGTAGACTGTGATGCTGTAGAAGAGGGGAAAAACATCAAAGCAGACTTTCAATCTAGAAAAGACTTCTAAATATCCTTTTGTGAGTTTCCATATTGTCTCTGTGTATTTAATTACTAAAGCTGTTTGTGCTTAAACAAATGCTTGGTATTTCATTTGAATTTCTTGTTTCGTTTTAGAGTGGAGTCACAATTTGTAATTTGTTAGTACTGTAATAGTTTCCATGGCAACAGAACCTAATGTTATATATAAATATGTATGTAGTATGTATACATATGTATATTATAAATGTATACTGTCAATGATTATGATTCCAAAAGACTTAGCTCTCAATGAAAACCCAAATTAAAACTGCAGCTATGTTTTGTGAACCTAAAGATGGCCATAAAGCCAGGGAAGTAGCTCAGAGGCACAGTGCCTGCCTGGCAAGCATGAGGCCCAGAGTTCAATTCCTGGTACCATAAATAAATAAAGGCCACAAACTCAGTTCCCCTTTTCTTATGGGAAATATGCGAGTTCTGGGAGGGATGGAGAAATTTGCAAGGAATCGGAGACATCTGCATCCACTTTTCTCCCACCCCCTTCCTCCTCAACATTCGAAGCTGCATAGATGCTGGGTGAGATGAAAACGAAGCCCAGTCTCCAGGGAGAAAAGAGTGCTATTCCAAAGGACCTGAAGGAGGCTGAGGGATGCACTGAGAAAGGAGTGGACAAGCTGGGACTGTTTGCTCCATTTGTGTCAGTGATGAAGGGAAATTAGCGATAAGGGAAAATGTATCCTTCCACATCACCTACATTAGTCACGGGGCACATTTCCAATTTTACTCCTCTTGGTAAATATTTAAGGTCTGTATTATTCTCATTTTTAAGGTATTGAAACTGGGGCTTACAATAAGTGCAAATTGTTCATGTTTGAACAACTAGTCATGAAGGTTATATTTCCTAGATGTCACCTTGCTATCCTGAGCCCTTTCTTATGACAACATTCAGAGCCACAAATCTACGCTTTTTTCCAGTATTGGAGATTTAACCCAGCAATGCTCTTCCACTGAGGTACAGCCCCAGCTCTTTCTTTTGAGACAAGGTCTTGCTAGGTTACCCAGGCTGACCTTGACCTTGTGATCCTCCTGCCTCAGCCTCCTAAGTCCTGGGATTACAGGTGTGTCCCACCACACCTAGCTATATACCCACTCTTTCTAAACTAAACTTCACATTCAGTCCCCCACAGAGTGGAGTTAGGGCAATGACAATGATGTGCCCTATGTAGAAGATGGCTAAGATTAATCCACTTGAAAGGGAAGATAGTGTGGCCATTTCTGTCAGTGTGGATTGTTTTAAGTTCCACGTATCAACAAGAACAACAAAAAACTACAGTGGCTTTACTACATATGGCATTACTTTTCATAAGTTTTCATAAATCTTCCCAAATCCAGAGATAATCAATCTTAGGCTGATATGGGAGTTTCATAATACAATCAGGCACTCAGAGTGATTACCTCTGTACCTGATACCTTATTTCCTTATAACCTTCCTTAGTGTGGGGCTATAATACTCATCTCATAAGATGGCTGATACCTCACTGGACATTACAATTTCATTCCAGGATGAGAGAAGAATGAATGAACAAAGGCCAAATTCTCAAGTCAGTTGAGATACTCTCCCTCTCTCTTTCTCTCTCTCTCTCTCTCTTTCTCTCTCTCCTGCTCTCTCCCTCTCCCTCCCTCCCTCCCTCTCTCTCTCTCTCTCTAAAGACACAATTTCATTTATTAGATGTTTCATGTACTTGGGTTTAACCAGTGATATGTTGAATAACTTCTAAGAGCTCCAGAAAATATGAAGCCCTTCACAAATGTGTGTGTCATTCTTATACAAAGGTTATACTAATTTTCCCTGTATCATTCCAGCGTTAGTATACATACTACCAAATCCAGCACAAGTTTGTCTGTTTACTGACTGCCAATCACTCTGCAGGCAGGCCTAGCCAAAACACTGCACTTGCTTAAATGTCATCACCAGCATTTTACATATGGCCATGCCCTGGTGGCAGAGAAGTCATTTTTCCTGAGCCTAATCTGCTATTAATAAAATGAGGATTCTGTAAGTAAAGAAGAATGGATTCGTGGTTACTGGGTAGGGAGTGTTCAAGATAGATATTTCCTCATGACTTTGGGCATCTCCCAGGACAGACTTTCCTTGTGACTTTGTCCAGAATACGTGCACGTTGAGGGAAGAAAAGAAGCCCTTTGCATCATGGAGAAATGTCAAGTGTGCCTTCTGGCACATAGTTAGACACCATCTGGACATCACTCATCTTGTAGCTTCTTAAATCTTTGGCTTCTGTTCTCAGGCCTCTCCTCCGATAAATCCTTATAATTTATACTACTGATTAGTGTTGCTCTGTTTTGTAAATATGTCTCCCTGGAAATTTATGTGCTGGGACTCATTCTCCAAACTGATGAGGTTGAGGTGGAACTCATGGGAAGTGATTAGGTCACGAGGACTCCACCTTCACCAAGGGAAATACTGCCCTTGTAAAGTGGCTCAAAGGGATGGCCAGCCTGTCCCATCCTTTTCACCAGGCCGTGCAAAGTCACCATCATGAAAAGCAAGAGTATGTCAGACAATGAATCTTTGGACATCTTATTCTTGGATGTTCCAACCTCCAAAACTGACATAGATTTTTATTGCAACAATTTTCTCAGTCTAAATAGCTTGTTATAACAGCAACACTAGACCGAGAGAGCTGCCTTTCAAGTGTTTGGTTATCAGCTTGTTCATTAGTGCTTCTCAAACCTCAATAAATGGTGGCAGTGGGCACTATTCGAGCAGGTGGGTTCTGCAGAAGCGGGAAATGGTGAAGAACCAAGGGGCCATGCAGAACTGGAAGCTTCCCCTCTGTCTTGGTTACTTTTTTCTCATTGCTGAGACAAAATACCCAATGCTCAAAATGAAGGAAGGAAAGATTTATTTAGCTTACAGTTTGTAGAGATTTCAATCCATACTTGGCCGCCTCAGAGGAAGAGTGACACCTGGCAGAGGGCAAACGTTCATTGCGGCAGAACACAGCAAAAACAAGAGCAAAAGGGAGGGATGGTGGGCAAGCAGCCTCTTTCTTCCTCTTACATGGTAAACAGGCTACCCCCACCCAGGGGGCGTGTAGCTCTCACACAGTCTCCATGCCCTCCTCTTCCACAGGCTCAGGATGGATACAAAGTAAGCACCCCGGCTCCCTTCTGAGTCACACAGTTAACCTTCTAAACTTGCAAATTAACACAATAAACAACATCCCAGAAGGGTAAAGGCATGTCCTTTTTACCCCAAGATGCAGAACTGCTGAGTCACTCAGCCAAAGCTCTAGACTCCCCAAGCTGACGCAATGTGTCAACCATAGCAACCTCTCACAACCTCTGTGACTCTGAAAGATCCTTGGCTTCTCAAAGGTTGTGTTACTTCATCTGACAAACAAGGGCAATAAAAACACCTCCCTCAGAAGTTTTCTTTTTTTTTTTTTTTTTGCGGTACTGGGGATCGAACTCAGGACCCTGCGCTTGCTAGGCAAGCTCTTATTCCACTGAGCTATATCCCCAGCCCCCTCAGAAGTTTTCTATGAGATGAGTCAATACACAAAAAGGACCTAGAAGAATAGGTAATCCATGGCAAGAATCTGACCAATGTTAATTATTACCTTATCATTACTATTAGTCAAATTGACCTAGATCCAAGTAATAAATGTATTATTTTCTTCAACAAACTATTAATAGCATTTGTTACTCAATTTTATCATGTTAAAAATTGTTAGTATTCCATGTTAGAGATTACAGGTAAATAAAATGTAAAATGAAGTGATTAGTAAATACTAGGTAGGGTAAACACTACTAATTGTCTGTTAATATCCATTTCCTTCTCCCTTATTGTCAGAATTTTGTTTAGTTCAAGATGATGATATGTCTGGTGTCTTAGCCACATTCTCACTGCTGAGACACAATACAAGGTACCTGCTGCTTAAAGGAGGTGAGGTTTATTTTGGCTCACAGTTTTAGTCCACAGTAGGCTGGTTCAAGTGCAGGAAAAGGATGACAGTAGGGGCTGGGAGAGGAAAGCTGCTCACATCTCAGGAAGCAGAGCAAAGCGGAGAGTCAAAGAGGGAGATAAACCTTTCCAGGTCATGGCCCAGCGACCTATCTCTTTGGTCTAGGTCACAGTTTCTAACGGTACGTTTAGTTATGTCATCCCTTAATCCAGTCACCCTCCAAACTCATGTGGTTTGGGGGGCATTTTAGATCTAAACAGTGACTTTCCATCCCTGACTCCCTGAAAACTAATGTATATCTCCTTATGCAAAATGCATTTAGCCCATCTCTAAGAGTTACCAAGTCTTAACAGTTCCAGCATTGGTAAAAACTCCAAGTCAAAAGTCTCCTCTTAGACTCAAGTCAAATTCTCAGCTTGGAGCCCCTGTAAAAATAAAACAGGAAGTGAAACACTACAGCACAGAATAAATATTCCCATTTGAAAAGGGAAAATGAGAAAATAGGAAGGAACAAAACAAAAGCAAAACTGAAACCCACTAAGGCAAACATTGAATTCTATACCTCCATGTCTAGCACCCTGGGAAAGTTGTGGCAAATGTGGCCCCAAATGGCTTGGGTAGCCTTACCTCTATGGCAGTGATAATTGCAGCCTTCTTGGATTCTCTCCTGGTATGACTTTGCTCACTGCTTCTACCTTTTCTCAACAGATGTTCCATGCTCCTGGCTTATCCAAATTCCTGGGGTCTCAACTATATCTTCAGCATTACCCTCATGGCTTTACACATTGCCCTCTCAGAGAACACTGCCTAGGCTCATAGGCCTTCCTCTGAAATCTGACTGGAGCTCTCCTCAAACCTACAACTCTTACATTCTGCATACCCGTAAAATTGGTATCACATGGATAACACCAAAGCCTGCTGTCAGCTTGAGCAGTAGCCAGCTCTCCTTGGGTCATGGCTGTCAAAGCTTCTGAGTGCCTGGAAGGCTACACTGTGAATAAATACCAAGGAAACAATAAATACCAAGGAAACACTTTATGACCAGGCCCCACCTCCTAATAGCACAATTACCTATAGCATCCTTATAATCTAATCATCTTGCAAGTTTATGAGATTTTGGGGTCCATCATAGATACTAAAATTATTCTGTTTTAATTCCCTTGCAGATGTGAAATGGTGAAGTTCAGCCAATGTAGTGTGAATAAAATTCCTTGGAGAGGGCTTCCTTTCTTAAATAAAAAGGCAAAACTTTTCTTTGTGAAAACCCCCTTCTCACAGACCTTTCCCATCACATGACTGAAGGTACTGCACCCATCTTGAAGGCAAGAGCAACTGAGCCACAAGAGATGATGACAGAAAAGGAAAATAGATCTTGGGTATCTGATGGCATCACTGAACTTTAGAATGTCTAACTCTAGATTTAGTATATGAAGAAAAATAACCTTACTGCCTAAGCCAATATTCCTTGAGTGCTACCTTTTGTGATGCCAACCAATTTATGGTAGTTTTGTATCATGTAGGAATTTTCTTTTCTTCTTCATTTATCTTTTTCTTACCATCATCATAATCATCACCAATATCTACGACATGACCCCAAGATATTCATAACACTGTTCTATTTTTATGGACTATTTATTTATGGACTGATAATGGGTCTATGGAGGAAACTTATTTATCAAGAAGCATTTACCAGAAATCTTTTAGGGTCTCCCATTCCCCTAGGGAACTGGAAAAGTCCTAATAGTCACTGGGACTCAGTGGCAGAGATCAGGCAATAATGCCTAAGGTCCCAAAGCATCTACTAAGGTGAAAAGCCCTGAATCATACTGAGTCCCTCAGGATATGTTATCTGGAAATCCATAATTCCATTTTACTATAATAGGTACCTGGAGGACATCAAGGATACTGTACCTAGAACGGGGCTAAAAAGAGCTCATGAGCTAAGTGAAGGACACAGGTACAAAATACCCTTGCAAAGTATCTTGGGTAACAGTATCTACCAATAATTAAACTGATGATGAGTAACTCCTTTCCATATAACTTCTTCACTAGTTTATATGGAAAGTAAATTTCGGCTCAAATTTGGCTACATGTAAAGACTTACTTGCAAGTAGGTAGAATACAGATCATATAATCTACTCTACAAATTCAATGAAATTCTAGATCTTGACCTTTTAAGTATTCTAATTGCATTGGTGCATGAAATACTGACCTGAGGCAGATGTGACCAAATTCTAGAAACTGGGTTCAATTAACCTTATACTGGACATCAAACTGGTCAAGAACTGAGGACTGAGTTAATGACCAGACACAGGACAATCTAAGACTCAGTCTTGAGACAATATACAAATATACATAAAGGCATATGGACTAAGTGGTTTTTTAGCTTTATTTTATTTTTTAAGACAATAGAAAAACAATAAAAATGATACAGAATTTCAAAACAAGATGCCAGGAAATTAACAATGGTTATTATATTGTATATTGTTATCTTCACAGTGGTTGCTCAGATTACCAGATATAGACCTGTAAAATTGATCGAACAATATAAGCACTAACTGTTCCTTTCGATGAACAAATAGAAATCAGTAGTACAATTATTTTAGCTATCTTGCACATGTGTAGTTTTTCCTTCACTCTTTTCTCCTTTCCTCCATCCCACTTGTTCTTTCCTTTTGAGCAGTTTCTTTCCCTTTCTCACTATCTGTTGTACCTTTTGCCTCTTATTTACTCTTTCAGTTTCTTATACTAGGGAAGACAATGAGAAGTTTACAAATTAGAATCTGATTTATTTCATTCATGAGTATGGTCTCTAGTTGCACCCATTTACCTATAAGATCCTTGAGTTTATTTTTCTTTATAGCTGAGTAATATTCCATTGTATAATAACACCACATCTTTTTTATCCACTCCTTGTTGATGGACATTTGGGTTATTTCCAAGATTCAGCTATTATAAATTGTGCTGCCATAAACATGCGCACACATCTATCACTGTGGTATGATGTTTTCAATATTTCTGGGAAAATATCCAGAAGGGGAGTAGCTCAGTGGAATGGGAACTCTAATCTTAGTTCTTTGGGGAATATCCATACTGATTTCCATAGTGGTTGCACTAGTCTACACTCTCACCAACAGTAGAGAGGGGTTCCTTTTCCCCACAGCCCTGCCAGCATTTGTTAATGGTTGATTTTTTGATGATAGCCATTCTTTCTGGGATGAAATGGAATCTCAGTGTTGTTTTAATTTGCATTTCTTTTTTTTTTTTTTGGCAGTACTGGGGATTGAACTCAGGACCCTGCGCTTGCTAGGCAGGCGCTTATTCCACTGAGCTATATCCCCAGCTCCTGCATTTCTTGAATGATAAATGATGTTGAACATTTTTTTTCATGTATTTATTTGTCATTTGTATTTTCTCATCTGAGAAGTATGTATTCATCTCAGAGGACGATTTTTGGATTGGGTCTTTGAATTTTGGTTGTCTGAGTTTTTAATTCTTTATATATTCTAGATAGAAGTCCTTTGTCTGAGGTACACTAGGCTAAATTTTTTTTCCAATTCATAAGTTTTCTTTTCACTCTGTTGGTGATTTCTTT
This sequence comes from Dinomys branickii, assembly GCA_004027595.1. NCBI lineage: Eukaryota > Metazoa > Chordata > Mammalia > Rodentia > Dinomyidae > Dinomys > Dinomys branickii. Next base: position 163,422 of record PVLD010001703.1, on the reverse strand, counting down.
TGATGTGCAAAAACTTTTTAATAAGATGAGATCCCAGTTGTTGATTCTTTGAAGTATTTCCCATGCAGTTTAGTTTTTGTTTGTGAACTCTCTGCCTATGTCTATGTCTTCAAGATTTCTACCTACTTTCTCTTCCAGTAGACTTGGTGTTTTTGTTTTAATACTTAGATTTTGATCTATTTTCACTTTAGTGCATGGGTCTAATTTTAGTTTTTAGAATGCAAAAAGCCAATTTTTCCAGCACCATTTATTAAAGAGACTATCTTACTTCCAGTGAACATGTTTGGCCCCTTTGTCAAAGACCAGGTAGCTGAGTATGTTTGTAATTGGATTTTCATCTTCTTATCTCTTTCAGTGATCTTCAGGTCTGTCCTTTTTGCCAGTACTATGCTGATTTTATCACAGTAGCTTTGTAGTATAATTTCAAGTCAGGAATTATGATGCCTCCTGCCTTCCCTTTGTTGCCCAGGATTGCCTTTGCTATTCTAGGTCTCTTCTGGCTGCAGATGAATTTTAAGAATGTTTTCTCTGGATGTATGAGGTATGACAGTGGTATTCTGATCAGGACTGCATTAAATCTGTGTAACAGTTTTGGAAGTATGGCCATTTTCATATTGTTGGTTCTTCATATCCACAAGTAAGGAATATTTTTTCATTTTCTGAAATCCTCTTCAATCCCTTTTTTTAGACTACTGTAATTTTCACTGTATAGAGCTTTTACTTCCTTTTATAGATTGATTCCTAAGTATTTCATTTTTTTGAATGCTATTGTAAAGGGCATGGTTTCCCTAATTTCTCTCTCAGTGAATTTGTTGTGTGTGTACAGGAATGCTATTGATCTTGTGTGTTAATTTCATATCCTGCTCCTGAATTTGGTTATTCAATCTAGAAGTCTTTGGATGGAGTTTTGGGGGCCTTCTATGTACAGTATCATGTCAACTGTGAATAATGACAATTTAACTTTTTCCGTTCCTATCCTTGTTCCTTTTATTTCTCTGTCTTGTCTAATGTTTCCAGAACTATGTTGAATAGGAGTGGTGATAGTGGAAGCATCCTTGTCTTGTTCCTGATTTTACAGTGAAAGGTTTCAATTTTTGTCTATTCAGTAGGATGCTGGCTATTTGTTTTTCATGGATGGATTTAATCAGATTGAGGTAAAGACCATCTATTCCAATGGGTTTTTATCATGAATGAATGTTGAACTTTTTAAAATCTTTTTCTGCATCTATTGAGAGGCTTATATGATTTTTGTCTTTGGCTTTGTTGATATGGTTATTACATTTATTGATTTGCCTATATTGAACCATCCCTGCAATCCTGGGATGAATCCCACATGGTCATGGTATATGATGTTGATGATTTGATGCATTCTGTTTGCTAGTATCTTATTGAGGATTCTTGCCTTTATGTTCATTATGGAGATTGGCCCATAGTTCTCTGTGCTGAATGTGTCTCTCTCTGGTTTTGGTATCAGGTTAACACTTGCCTCCAGGAATGAGTTAGGGACAATTTCTTCCCATTCAATTTTATTTAAGAGTTTGAGGAATATTGGCATTATATCTTCTCTAAATCTCTTGTACAATTCAGCTGTGAATTCACCAGGACCTGGGCATGTCTTTTTTGGTAAATCTTTAATTATGTTTTCAACTTCATTGACTGATATTGGGTTATTCAGAATTTTTATAACTTCTTGATTCAGCTTTGGTAATTCATCAGTATCTAGGAATCTGTCCATTTCTTCTGCACTTTCCCTTCTATAAGAATAAAGCTTTTCATAGTAGATGTTGATTATCTTCTGAATTTCCAAAGGACTTGTGTTGATTTCACCCTTTTCATGGTTTATTGCAGGAATTTACATTTTTTCTTTCTTTTTTTATAAGGCTGGCTAGGGGTTTATCAATTTTATTTATTCTGTCAAAGAACCAACTCTTTGATTCATTAATTCTTTTTAAGGTGTTTTTAGTCTCCATTGCATTAATTTCTGCTCTGCCCTTTAAAATTCCCTCCTTTCTTTGGGTTTTTGCCTTGACTTGTTCTTCTTTTTCTAGAAGCTTGAAGTGCACCATTAGGTTGTTTATTTGTGTTTGGTTTGTTTTTCTGATGTGAGACTTCAATGCTAAAAATTTCCCTTTGAAGATTGTTTTTATTGCACCCCACTGTTTCCAGTAAGTTGTATTTACATTTTCATGTGTTTGCAGATATTGTTTAGTTTCTTTAATTTAATTTGTGGCCCATTGGTTGTTCAGGAGGGTGTTATTTAATTTCCATGTGTTTATGGCATTTTTGTGGTTTCTCTTACCATGAATTTCCAATTTCATTGCACTATGGTCAAATAATATGCATGGAATAATTTAAATTCTTTTCATTTATTTAAGCTTGTTCTATGGGCTAATATATGGTCTATTTTACAGAACATCCTGTGTTCAGCTGAGAAGAATGTGTATTCTGATGTTGGGTATAAATCTCTGTAAAGGTCTAAGTATACTTGTTCACAAGTTTGGTTCAGTTCTGTTATTTCTTGCTGATTTTTTTGTCAAGTTAATCTATCTCTTTGTGACAATGTGGCATTATGGTCCCCCATTACATTTGTGCTATTGCTTCTTGGATTTTTCATGTCTATTAATATTTGCCTTATACAGTTGGGTGCTCCCATATTATATTTATGATTGTTATCTCTTCCTCTTGAAGTTTTCTGCTAACAAGTATGTAGTAACCCTCTTTATCTTTTTTTATCATTATTGATTTGAGGTTAACATAGTCTGCAAACAGAATAGCGACCTTGTTTCTTTCTGGGTTTCTGTCACATGGAGTATTGTTTTCCATCCTTTAACTTTCAGGCTATGAATTTTCTTTTGAGTTAAATGTGTTTCTCGTATACAGTATATTGTTGAATTTTGTTTCTTGAGCCTCTCTGCCTATCTGTTTCTTTTGACTGGTGTATTGATGCCACTTACATTGATGGTTGCAAGTGATATGTATTGGCTTATCTTTGTCCTGTTACTTTCCTGGTGTTGGTTCCCTACTTTTCCCCTCTGTTTAATTGCTTGCCCTGCGTAGTTGTTAGTCTTGGAACTGTGGTCATTCTTATCTCTTTGTAGTATGTATTTCAGTATTCTTTGTAGGGTTGGTTAGGTGGTCATGAATTTCTTTGGTTGTTCTTTGTCATGGAAATATCCTTTTTTTCTATTAATTTTGAAAGATAGTTTTGCAGATAGTTTTACATCAACCTGGGTTAGAAGTTTCTTTCAGGACTTAAAATATTTCACTCCCAAGCTCTTGACTTGATGGTTTATGTTGAGAAGTCTGACATGATTCTAATGGGCTTTCCTTTATAAGTTATTTGTCTTTTTCTGACAGATTTTAATATTCTCTCCTTGTGCTGAATTTCTAGGATCTTGATTTCATATGTCCGATTATAGACTTACTTTTGTTCTGGCTAATTGGAGTTTTATATGCCTCACTTACTGTAATATCAGATTATTTCCCCATGCTTGGGAAATTTTCTCTATTCCTTCTGCAAATAGTCTTTTTGTGTCATTTATGTTGACTCCTGTTTTTTTTCATTGACACCAGCAGTCTCATTTTTTTTTTTTTTGCACCATCTTGCAGCTGTTCAATTGTTATTTCCTGGTTCCTTATTATTCTTAATAGATCTTTCCTTTCATGGTCACTAGTCAAAATCCCATCTTCAAGGTCTGAAAGTCTACCTTCAGTTTTGTTCAAGTGGTTTTTCCAGCTTTCAATGGAATTTTTAATTTCTTGGATTCATGCATTCTAATTCTTTCCTATGTTGTTCATTCAAAGTTTCCATCATTTTCCTATGCTCCTCTATTTTTTTAAATCTATGTCTTCTTCAGATATGCTGAGCAATTCTTTCATTATGGTTGTCATTTCTTTTTCTATCTGAGAGATTATTTCTGATCTGATTTCTCTACAGCTTCCTGGAGTTGTGTCTTTACTTTAGTTGTTATCATTTCAGAAATTTCAGGTGTGTGACTTCTTCCAATTTCTTCTATGTCAGTGTCCCCTGAACTTGTTCTTTCTTGGTCTGAGACTGCACTTGCTCCTTTGTCTTGACATTTTTGAGGCTCCCTTGATGGCAGAGGCATGATGGGCAAAGTGTCTCCCCTCCCAAGTGGTTCCTTCTGGTTCAGGTTTTTCTATACTATTACTCTCTCTGTTTTGTTTATGTGAACAGAGAAGGAATGTAGACTATTTTAAATTCTTTCTCTCTCTCTCTCTCTCTCTGTCTCGCTGTCTCTCTCCCCCTTGGGGATTATTCACAGGGCTTCATGCCTCGCGAGTGCTCTACCACTGGGCTACACCTAGCCCAGTCCATGTCTTTAATATTCCTAAATTAAGAGCTGAATCATCTCTGAAGGATAAACTTACTAATTAATAGGCTGATGACAACTAGGGTGGGAATTTTGGGTTACATTGAATGACCACCGTTAGGATATAGCTTAAACTGACTGACATTTGCATAATTTTATACTTTGTAAAAGTGTATATGAGGCTTAAATTACAGAATTCTGTTAAGTAGTCTATGCAAACAATAAAAGGCAAAAGTAGTAGTCCTTATATTGTGTGATTCCTAGGTTTGAAAGTATTACCACAATGGCATCCCAACTTGGTGTTAATTTTATAAACTACCCAAATTCATTATTTTTGGAAGAAACCTTTTCTAAATTAGCCTACAAATATCATCAAAGGTGGTCCCCCTTAGGATGAAAATAGCAAATTTATTTGCTGATATTTATCTGAGAGAAATATGTAAATGAACCAATGCAGAGTTAAAACAGAACATCATCAAATATCTAAAATCTAGATTTCTAGAAGATGGGTCAAATACGAAATAATAAAATTGGTCTTTAGGAAACACGGCAATTTTGACTAAGAAGTTTGAAGCAAACCTTATATTATGATTCTTCCTCAGTTCTGACTCTGCAACATCTTCATTTTGTAGGCTGCTCTGAGTACATAACCATTTATGTGAATCTATCTGATAATTTGTGTTTTTTGTTAAGAAGTATACACTCTACAGTTTTTAATTTATTTTTACATAAGAGATTATGAAGTACCAATTTTAAAATTTCAAATGTGATAACTGTCTCTAGGGTTTTGCTTATGGTGTCAAAGAAGCCAAGACAGATTCTGGTGGGGGGCAGGGTTCTGTGATCATCTGGAGGAAAAGTGTCTGCGCTCACCATGGCCACACTTCCATTTTAGCATGCCATGCTTCTCAGATAGCCAGTGACACAGAGGGGAATCAGTCTCACCCCTCCACATGCTTTATGGCTTTATGCAAATACCTTAGTGCTCTTTGACTGTCCTTCTGAAGAAAAATTGTTCTCAACTGAGCTCCTTTGTGTTGGTTCAGTCATTTAGAGATGAAGCTTGGATAATACCAGTAGAGCATGTCTTAGCCCATTTTCTGTTGATAATAACACAATACCATGAACTGAGTAAGTTCTTAAGCAAAAAATTTTATTTTTGCTTATGGTTCTGGCCTAAATCAAGGGCTGGATCTGGTGATTTCCTGCTTGTTGGCAGACCTGAGGCTTTGCAAGGCATCATATGGTATAAGGATGGAGAATGCCAGAGACCTACTTGAATCGGCTTTTATAACTGACTCACTCTCAAAATAATCCATGAATCCACTAATTTTATGAATGAAAATTATTATATGTGTTAAAACCCAGTATTTTATAAAATTAATGAGAGAGAGAGAGAGAGAATGAACAACCTGACTGAAGCCAAATCTGTGATAAAATTGTTGAATGTTTTTCAGAGAGTGGTGGGGAATAGGTAGAATTAATTTCTACCTAGAGAAACTGCTACCCCCCAAAAGTGTCGCACTGTTATCTCACGCTTCCTCCATCTATGAAAAGAGATAATTTTAGTCTATTATAGCAGTGGCAGAATGAAAGCTCTAATAAAATGTTCAGATACAGAGTATTAAGTGAATTCTTAATGATTATTTACTAATGTCTTTATAGCTTGATCTCTTAGAAGTAAAAACCACTAGGCTGAAGAAAAAACCACTAGGCCTTCTTGAACCCTCCCCTGGGAAAGCACGTGGCTCCTATATACTATGTAGTTAAGCTTCCTAGAAAGGAAGTGGTTGAAAAACTGTTGACCACCAACTCAACAGATTAACAACAACAGCTGCAGCAATAATTAGCAGGTAAAAGGTAAAAGGGTTAAATGGTTAAGCGGTGATCCATCTGCCTATGGGTGCTTGATCCATTAAACCTACTATCAAAGGGTGAATTCCAGAAGGAATTCAAAAGTACCCTAAGCTTGCAAAAGCTTTGGAAAGCCCAGGCTGGTTTAGCTGATATAATTATTGTGGATTCATTGACATCAGAACAGCAGAATATTTAAAGCACTGTCAGGAAATAGTAAATCTCACTTCTGAGACTGAGATTGAAAGAAGGTAGGACAGCTAATTTTTTACATTAAGGCAAGATTCGGCCTAATTAGTATTTGGAATATTTCTTTGCCAATTTTGGGCAGTACTAGATTTTTGTCTAGTGAAATATAAATGAGCATCAATTGTACATGACAACTGCTGATCCAAACCACTTAAAATTCCAGGAATGTTATTTTCTATTTCTATCTTAGACTGGCTGCCAGGGTCTTGTCATCAAAGCCAGCACAGCCACCACAGGCAGCTCTGTGGAGGAAGCCCCTCTAAGCCAGGAGGTTTTAGAGAGATAGCTGTTTGTTTTGTGAAGACATGAATCACTATCAGGGCCATTACAACTTTTCAAGCTCGGTCACAGTGATCTGTCACTCTGCATTTTCCTCATAGGCAGTGGAAGGCTTGTTGCTGCACTCCAGTTGCTGTGGCAATGATATCCATTTCCCCCACTACCTTTTCCAGCTTGGGGTACAGACCAAAGAGTTTAAGAGAAGCACAGAAGTTTGGAATGTTAAAGTCACAGTTGTGAAGACAGCTGATTTTCCTAGCAAATCTTTTTATTCATGATTTGAAAAAAAACTTGAGTGAAGGCTGAAACTTTTTAATGATTCCTCAGTTTGTTCTTGGAGAGACAGGCAATCATCATTAGTCCTTACCCATCATAATGGGTTCCTTAAACAACTTCTTAGCCAAAAGGAACCTTTAATTATATACAAACTATATAATTTAAAAGATAATATTGGTTGGGCTGTTTAGAATCAAGGTCCATATCTTTTCTGTAGTGTAGTGTAGAAATATGATAACCAGATTCATATAAGATATAAATGTTTCTCTAACACTCACCTCAATTTTTACTTCAAGATCTTATCTTATAAGATCTGTTAGGACAAAGAGTCCACTAATTAAGAAATCAACTCTAAAATTTTGGTGTTAGCCCCAGGGGGGAGGGGTGGGGATGACTGGGAGCTTGTTTTATTCCATTAATTTATCTGACAGTAATAGGTGAAAGTCTATCTCTATCCACTTATATGGAAGGAGACACCATAATTTACCTGAATTTGAACTCAATAGTATACTATAGTTTAGACTAACTAGCCCCAGAGTTTTCTTTGTTAGTAAGCTTGAAGAGACACCTTTTGGATGCTTTGAAAGAATGTTCAATTTTTATCTATTGCCCATGCAAATGTTTTGTGTTTAGCTAAGGCTGTAGTTGATAGAACTAAAATGCTTAGCAGATTTTGGATTGATTGTACTTTCCACAGCGCAGTCTGCTCTTTGCTGTATGAACGGAGCATGAAAGGTCACAGTGAATCAATCCTAGTCTGGCTTTGCGAAGAAATGTGAATAGAAGGTAGTCAGTCATGGTAGCTCTCTTTTGTGAGAAGGTTACTAAAGTTCACTGGAAAACAATTTCCCCAATCTCATATTTATAATTGAAATCTGCTGTTGTGAAGTTTCAATGAGATGAAGTATGTGAAAGTGCTTTGTAAACTCTGTAAAATAAAAATTCTGAAAGAGCCATGAAACTATTAAATGTGGTGCATGCTGAAGAATGGCATTCCTGGGTAGACTTCAGTCTAATTTATACCTTCATCTAATATAAAAGCTACAAGTATGTTTTACTTACAAATAAGGATTTTTATTTTTTATGCATTTTCTACAAGAAGTGTAATAATAGGATACCTTTTACCATTACAATGAGCTATGCCCTGGACTTTAAATGACTAAAGCAAGGGAAATTATCAATAGCTTTTCAAGGAAAAAAAAGTTAAATATTAAGGAAAAAGTTGAAAAGTAGTTAAGGAAAAATGATGCTAGATTTTTTTCAGAATCATACCATACTCTGTAGTTATAATTGGGGTTGAGAGTTAATGGGGATTGAACCCAGGAACTTGTACACGGTAAGCCCTGTTCTGCACTGGGCAACACCTCCAGCCCTGCAGTTATAATTCCAAAGTTGCTGTTAACAAAATTGGAGATAAGATCTGTTTTGCTTTTATCTCACTGTGTAAAAGCAACACAATCATGAATATTCTAGGAAACCCAAATTGAGAATCTTCTGGCAGCTGAACACTGTGCTATTCCAAGACACCAAAAGGATTGTCTTGTGGTTCGGTGTAAACATGAGGAGGAATAGAGACCTCCTGGGATGTGTAATGAGAGCCCCTTATGCTGGGACAGGCACCTCCACCTTTTCTCTCTTTCTTAAGAAATCCTGGCCAGGCTGTTTCTTGAAGTAGGTGCTCTCATCTTGAGTCCAGACTTGGGCTTTGAAATCTTTCACAGACTGGAGTTCCAGTTCTGCCATTTGTGAGCTGTTGGAGGCAGGACCCATGTTTTAAATTTATTGAGCCTCTTCTCTTACAAGAGTGTTAGAATGAAATTCCCCACAAGGAATGTAATCATTGTGTAGTAAAAACATGCAGTAATAAAAACCAAAAATTGACACAAAAGGAAAATATCATGAGAAACAATGGGAACAACTGAGCAACAACTGAAGAAACCAACACTGTTCATATGTATTGTGCGTGGTGTTCATTTTCTTGTGCTTCTAAATTTTGTACATTTTGGGAGTACAGAGGTTTTGATAGTGAAATGACTATTAGAATAAAGCAAACTAACCTAAAAAAAAAGAAAAGTGAGATTGGCATTTGAAAGTGCTTTTCTATAAGCAAATCTAAAATGCTTTTCCCCACGTCTATCAAAATGTAGGCCATGCACATGCCATTGCAGCAGGGCCTTGTATTTTATAGTTCACCTGATTAACTAAAAACTGCTCGAGTGTTGGAGCTGCTAATGAATTGACTTAGAACCCACCTCTGGGTTCACATTCCAAAGGAACTGAAGGAAACTTTTGACTTAGGTTTTGGATGGGGAGGAAAGTGTGGGAAGCACATCTGTCTAATACATGCTGAGTGTCTTGCTCACGTGCCTGAGATTTGACAGAAATTCTACACTCCTCAGTGCTTTATTTATATTAATAATGGGTAATAAGGATCATTAAAATGTGCATATAACCCAAGACTAATGATAATGGTGAAAGGGGTAGGAAAAGAAGAGAAAACTTCTCTGTCTGTAAAAAATATCAAACAGAAAGACAAAAACGAATAATACAAGGAAACTCCCTATGGCAGATTCAGTCCAGATTTCCCTCATTTTATTTATTTCCCCCTTAGTATGTTAAAGCAAATAAAAAGCATCATGTTATTTCATTCTTACCAAATGATGATGAAAATTAACAATTTTTCTTTAAGGTAGTTCTTTCCTTCTCAAACTGATCATCTTAAAATATTGTTCACTGTAGGAAATTTAGATTACAAGCTTAGTCAGTTATCACAGTGAAGTATAACATTTAAATTCCCACCAGTAGAGGTCAAGGAACTCTGTGTGTGTGTGTGTGTGTGTGTGTGTGTGTGTGTGTGTACAATTTCATTTTGAATTTACTTTTATTGTTTTGGCCATTTCTATTTGTTTGAATCCTGTAATGGCCCCATGGGTTTTCTGTCTTCAGTGTCGCAACAGATATTATTTGTACCTTGCCAATATCACTTCAATACTCACCATTTCTGAATATGAAGATACAAGTACCTGAAACTATGTAAGAGCCAGAGAATTAACATAATGTGAGTTTCCTTTAGTTAATAATGTAGGAGGACAAGTCTGGGATGACCAGGATTATCAGCAGGATCGAGTCTCACTTGCTCACAAGTACTGTGCCTATTAACATACTTTATGGGGTCCTATGCAGATCCCAAGCTGGGGATGGGAAAACTTGATTCGCCTCATCCATGAAATAGGTTGCAGGTTGCTGACTGCCATCACAGAAAAAGAATTTTCAGAACACATCAATAACAGGCACAAAGAGAGCATTTTAAGTACGTACTCAAAGAAATCAGGCCTGAGAGAGAGAGAGAAAGAGAGAGAAGCATTATTTTCTGGAAATGGAAACATTTATTTTTTTCTTTAGGTGGTGGAAATGTGAAGAAAAGATGGCCCATACACCCCAGAAGAATAGCCAATTTTTAAAGTAGAATGTATTAGTCCAAGTTTTGTTGCTGTTGTTAAGATGGGTAATTTAAACATTCTTTGGATTCTCTCAATCTGTTTATCTTATATATTAGTTACTTTTCTTTTTGCTGGAAAAAAATACCAGATAACCACAAGTTAAAGAAAGAAAGGTTTAGTTTAGCTCGCAGTTTGTAGAAGTTCCAGTCCATAGTCAGCTGGCTCCAAGGCAGGGGGGTCATGGCAGAGGGGGATCACAGAAGAGGAACAGTCCATGGCAGGGAAGGCAGAAGGCAGCAAACAGCACAAGCCTACCTTCCTTCTCTCCTTTTATAGTCCCTGAAGGCCATCAGGACTGTTGATTGGTGTCACTCACACCCAGGACATAGCTTCCTATTATCTATTATCTGAACTATGTCAAACCAATCTGTGAGCTAAATTAGCACACACCATTAATCTTAGTACCACACACTCTAGATCCAACCTCTGAAAAACCCCACCTATGAGTACATGAGACTTTGGGGGGACATCTGCATACAAACTCTAACATCTTAAAATCAGGTTTCTTATCAACTAAACTCAACATGGATTTACAATATCATTGTGGATTTTGGATGTTATGGGAAAGAAGGAAAGAAATTAACTAAAGGGACACCAATAGGGATAGCCTTAAGTAACTATGTTCTGGAATTTGCAGCTCTTTTAAAAATACAATTTTCAAAATTAAGATTTTTCCTTGCCTTGTTTCTACCTACCTTAATTTCTCCTATCCTACTTTGATGTATATTAGCTTCCCATCTTTTTTCTGTCTTGCTTTACCATTCATTTACTCCTCTCCCATGGAGTTATCTCCTAGTAAACCAGAGGCACGCAAATGTGCCTCACAGTCATCTTCTGGTAGAATTCAGCCTAAAAAAGTTGATTGAAGAGTGGCTATAGGCAGCATACACAAAGACTAGGTTACTGATTGGAGATATGGGATTGACTCCACTACTGGTGAATAGGGACAGTGACTACCTCTGGCTTGGCACAACATCCTTTCTTATAGTTCATTGAGAAATTAGTGACGTTTGGTTTGGATTGAGATGAAGAACGTGTGCAAGGGGATGTACTGGCCATACAGTAGCTCATACAACTGAAAGATATGGGGCAGGAGTAATTATGAAGATGGGTCTGTTAGTTTGGGGTTATTAATGTCCACAGAAAGGAACAAAATAAGAGCCAGGTCAGTAACCTATTGACTCAGGGTATTGTCTGACAGAATGCTTCAGCAGCAGGACTTAAAGAGACCTTCATCTCCCCCATCCCGAAGACTGCTAAAAATCAGTCCCAAGATTTGAATGTAAAGCTGGTAGAGGCACAAAGAGGTTAAATTCAGAGTTTCAAGGTTTTCTACACTAACATTAGGGTCTTTAGACTCAGAATGAGTGTACTTGAGCACTGTCAAAGTCCAGAGATTTCTCTGAAGACTGTGGACAAGAGGGAGAGTTTTTTCCTGTTGGCTAATGAGAAGCAACCTTCCATGTTCTGGAGACCATGAAGAGTCCTTCCCTGAGACAGCTGCCCTTTGTGATGTTATGCATTCCCCCAAGTTCTCCACTCTTTCTGATTCACTTCATTGTTTCTAGATATATTGTTCAATCTAATAGCTTTTAGTTATTTGCAACTTAAAATAGAGTACAGTGAAATTAAAGAGAAATTCTTTTTCTCAGTCACACTGCCAAATTTGAAGTATTCAGTAACCACACAGGGCCAATAACTATCATATTGGAAAATGCCAATTACAGAGCATCTCTATCACTGCAGATAGTTCCATAATCCAACATTAATCCAGACAGGGCACTGGCAAACTTGTTAAATATTTTAATCTTTCCAGCAAATGGTTCCTGTTGTCACTGCTCAATTCTGCCAATATAGCATGGAAGCAGCCATGAGCTACACATAAACAAATGAGTCTGACTGTGCTTCTTAGCTTTACAAGATTTAGGTGTCTGGCTTATGGGTTCTAGTTTCCCAATCCCTGGTCTATTCTAAAAACAAGACCTAATTCTTAGTGGGTGACTGTAGGACCCAGTATCCATATCATGGAAAGAAAGGGATTATACATCAAGAGCTTATATACCTGCAAACATGTTTGAGGGCAATAAGCTTGGGACTATAACTTCAGCTTCCTTGGAAAGAATAAAGTTGGATAGTAGTAAAGAGTATTGATATGAGTTCAGACAAGATTTAAAATCCTGGCAAGGACTGCTGGAGCCAAGCCTAATATATTGCAGGAATGGCATCTCAATTCTCAAGCCTACCTTCTACTGGAGGCCTATAGTAAATGAAGTGAAGATGCCAGAACTGTTTTGGCAGTGTATTAAACACAAGGTCCAAAGGATCAGAGATGTGGACATTCTGAATGCATTTATTATAACACATCAAAAAAAGAAATCTTGGCTATCTGTGCTCTCTAAGAGCACCCAGAGGATATTCCTTCACTAAAGCAGTAAAGAATGAAGGAAGCTAATGGTTCTTGTCATTTGTGGGTTATGGGGAAAATAGAGGTTGTTATAAGCCTGGGCTATTTAGTATCAATAGAGATGGAAAGCTTCTGGCATATAAGAGGCCAGGTGGCAGAATTTACCCATCAGAGATAAATGTAATTTCTATAATTGGTAGCATAGCTGGAATGACAATAAGCAAACTTTGATCTGCAGAAATCTGGGAAGATATGTAATAGAACTTCATCTTTCTGTACTCTTCTTAGGTTGGGAAGGTGATAATGGCACTGTTTGACTTGCACAATCAAAGAAGACCAATTATGGATGAGTGAAAAGCTGGTGTCAAACGCCATATTGGAAAATCATGACCTCTCACACTGTTCTCAGACCCTAACTGAAGGGAAGACTGCTTCCTTAGAGGAAATGAGCCATGATACATCAAATGTGTAACATTCATATTGTCTCATATCACCCCAATAAGACTTAGGGTCATTTACAGTACACCTGGGAAAGCAGATCTTTCAAGGGCTATTGGGTACTGAATTTTAGGTAATACCAGTAAGCAAAGAAAACCAAAATTCTGATGCGGGGCTTGGAGGCCATAAAACAAATGGATCCCATCCTAGATCTACCTCATAGTGGATACCACGGATTTGTGGCCCCACTCCATGATGATTTTTGTTTTCTAGTCTCAACATGCATCATCAAGAAGTAGTTACCTAGAAGCTGACAGACTCTCATAGTCATTCCTTGATTTGTCATGGTAAGGGAAAATGATGGAAATGTGATAGCAGAGTAGCAGCCCTCCAAAGACGCCCAGGTCCTACTCTCTGCAAGGTTAGATTACATTACAGAGTCACTGAGGTTGTGGATGGAGATAAAGTTACTAATCAGCTAACCTTGAATTGAAAAGACTGTTCTGCTTCTCTAAGTGACTGAATGATATTGCAGGTTGCCTTAAAAATGGAAGAAGGAGGTAGGAGAGGAAGTCAATGAGAGAGATAATTGAATGACAGGGATGATGGCTTGGATGTCAAAGGAAGGAATCCTAAGTGAAGGAATGCAAGTAGTTTCTAGAAGCTGGAAAAAGTCCAAGAAACAAACTTCTCTAGACCTCAAAATAAGCAGGCCTCTGCCAACACCTTGATTCTTTATCTCAGCAAGACCTGTTTTGGGCTTTGACCTCCAAAAGGTAAGATTATTTTTATTATTTTAAATTTTAACTTTGTGGTAATTTGTTACTGGAGCCATATAAAATGAATATAAAAAATCCTTGAGCCTGGGCTGCTACCTTTCATTTCCTGGAAGCAATTAAAACTAACGTATGGCCACATCCCAGATGAATGGCAGAGATGAGTCACTCTCAAAAACTTTAATGTTGCTGAGTGCTACACTGATTTTCCTTTAATTCACTGCAATGGTCCCTGAAAAATCAAATAGATCATGGCAGAGGATCGTAAATAACCATAAAATAAAACAAGCAGGATACCCAGTTGCAGCTGCTGTGCCAAATGTTGCAGGTACATTTACTAAAACAGATCAAATAGCTTCTGGCACTTGGAATACTGCTTTTGATCTGGTGGACGCACTACTTCCAATTCCTGTCATAAAGGCAGACCAAAAGGAGCCCAGATTCACCTGGGAATGACAGCAGTGCCCATTTGTTTACAGATATGCCCCAGGGCTCTGCTACTCTTCTATATTCCAAAGAACATCACTGTGGAAATTAGAGAGGAGTGTTCATTTGATTGGACTTGGGATCTGCCCAAGCAATTGGTGAAGCACACTTCTGGGTTTGTCTCTGTGGTCACGGGGGTGTGACCTTGGATACCATATCTGATTCCTTTCCCCTTCCTCTCTGGCCCCGTTCCTACCCTTCCTCTGACTTCCAGGCAGCAGGAACTAAGCAACTTGGCTCAAAAGTGCCCTTCTGCAATGGTGGTCCTTCTTTAGGGTCAGCTGCCCATGGACTTAATCCCCTGAACCTCAAGCCAAGTTAAATCTCCCCCCTTTATGGTGGGTATGACAGTCATTATGTCTCAATGAAAAGAAAATAGACTAAGATAATCATTTTAGCCAAACACATTAATGATACAATAACTAGACCCGATGAACAGGAAATATCAAATATTCTCAACACCTTCAGACATATTGCCCAACAAGGTAAACAAGAAGTTTGAGGGATCTAGTTGTCTGGGGTTTGTTGGGGCATCCTGTGCAGTATAAAAGACAAGTTATTGTACCTCGAATATTCTAGCATCAAAAAAGGGATAGTCCTCTCAAAATTATTTGTTTACAGTTTCATATAGTACAACGTATAAATCAAAAGTACAGCTGGATGAATTACTCTTCATAAATTTATTGTAGCTGACATAAAAACAAAATGATTAAACAAAATGATTAAATAATGATTTATGGAATTCTAAATGGCATATATGTACATATATGTATTGGAAAGTTGGGAGGAAAGAGAGAGTTCTAATGTGATGATGATCCAGATCAAGGTATCTGAACATTCAAGAACATTCCTTCATTTCATGGAAAGTTTTCCTATTCCTACCTCAGTCAGTAACTGCCCCCAAGAAGTAATAATTGTTGTGACATCTATTGCCATAAATTAAATTGGCTTTTTAAAAAAAAGTTCATCTAAATGGAATAAAAGTGTATGCAAATTTTGTATTTATCTTATTTTGCTCAACATGATGTTTTGAATCTTATGTAGGCTTATTGTTTCAGTAATTTTAAATTTTTATTATGACATTATTTCCCTTTATGCATACATCCAACTATAATCACTACTCTCCTGTTGATCTCAGGCTATTTTCAGTTTGGGGATACCAAGAATAATGCTTCATAAACCTTCTTCAGCGCACTGATTTGTGGACATGTGCTCTCATTTATTTTGTATAGCAAGGAGAAGAAATGCTCATCACAAGGTGAGAATATATTTAACTTTATTGAGAACTGCTAAACAGTTTTCCAAACTGGTTTTATATTTCCAGTGGCAACCTATGAGGGTTTCACTTGCTCAACATCCTTTTCAGTAGGTCCTTCTTTTTATCAATCATTTTAATGTTTGACCCTTCATGTGGCTATGTAATCATTTCTCGCTGTAGCTTTAACGTTCAGCTTCATGATGATTGGGGATCTTCAGAGCCTTTTCACATATTATTGGCTACTTGAGTATCTTATCTGGTGAAGTGCCTGTTAAAATATTTGTCTGCTCTGTTGGGGTATTAGCCTTTTTCTTATTGGTTTATAGTTCATTATATATTCCGGATATTAATCCTTTACCAGATATATGCATTGTAAATATTATATCATAGCCCAAGGCTTTCACTTTTACTTTAAACATGTCTTTTTAATGAGAAGTTTTAAATTTTGATCAAGTACTATTATAACTTTTAGTGGTTAGTGCATGTTACATTCATCCCAAGAAATCTTCCTTCACCCCAAGGTCACTGATATTTTACTGTTCTTTCTAGCAACTAGAGATTTTATGTCGTTTTATTTAGTCTATGGTTTAGACCTAAATTAATTTATATGTATGAATTAGTGGTTGAAGTTTACTTTGTCCCTATGGGGATATCCTTCTGCTTCAGAATTGTTTAATGAAAAAAGCTTTCCTTTTTTCACTGAAATTCATTGGGGCCATTGTTGAAAATTGATTGAATACAATGGGTCTTCTGCTAAACTTTTCTGTTCTACTTCTTAGCTAAACATCACACTCAGCTGAGTAGTCTAATAAAGTCTTAAAGTCTGACAATGTAAATATATAAATTTCTTCATCTTTGTAATTGCTTTGTTGATTCTAAGTCCTCTCCATATTCACATAGTTTTAAAACTCATGGTGTCAATTCATATAAATTAATTTTGCTGGAGTTTTGATTAGGGTTATATTAATCTGTAGATAAGTTTGGTAAATTTAATAGATTAGCTTTAATAGATTATAGATTCCTTTCAACTACGTACATAAGCATAAGCAAACAAAGACAGTTCTATATCTTTTCAATCAATATTTATTCCTTTATCTCACTTTGTTACACTATGTAGGATCTCAAATACAATGTTGAATAAAAATAGAGATAGGAATAATCATTGCCTTTTTCACAGTTCAGTGCTGTCCTTTTTATCAACCCATAAAGGGCTCCCATTGTCAAACTCTGGGGAAAGAAATGCTGAGCCCACTCAATGTACCAGTTTTCTGAGTCATCTAACCAAGAGCTTGGGAAAATATTTCTAAATGGATATAGGTTTCCAGGTTTCCACTGCTGGTCTGTAGGCCTGTAGCGCTATAAGGAAGTGGTGGAGCCTTAGTGGAAGGAAGTTAAATCACCGGGTGTGCCTCTGAAGAGGACATTAGAACACTGACCCCTTCCATTTCTCCTTTGTTTCCAGCTGCCTTGAGGTGAGCAGTGTCGTCTGCTACATCTTCCCCAGAAGGATGTACTGCCTTTCCACATACCTAAAGGCAACAGGGTCAAGTATATATGCACTTATACTGTTTCTGAACAGTAAGCTAGACAGAAATCTTTCTTCCTTCAAGTTGATTTACTTGGATATTTTGTTACAGTGATAGAAAACTGACTAACATAGATATATTTGTTATGATTGATGAACCTATATTGAAACATCATTATCAAGCCAAGTCCATGGTTAACATTAGTGTTCACTTTTCCTGTTTTATATTTCATGGATGTTGAAAATTGTAGAGTGGCATGTATCCACCATTGCAGAATCAGACACAACAGTTTCATTATCCTAAAGTTACAATGTAGGCTTACACTGGCTACCTACACAGACAGGTGTGGAAGGATACAAAAGGGCCATCGATGTGCTGGAGATCTGAAGGATCCAATCAAAAGTTGAAAGCCTGGAGCTCACTGCAGAGATGTAGGAAGCTGAACAGTCAGTACTGGAAGCCTGGAGAGAGATATACAAAAGTTATGGTGAAGACTGGAACTCCTCTGAGGAAATAGAAATGAAAATTCCTTCTTTTTTCTATTTTTATCCTATCCAGGCCACAAGCCTATTGGTTGGTGCCACCAACACCCAGGGTGGATCTTCTCTCTTCAGTAAGTCCATTATCCAGGCATACCTCAAACTATGCTAAATCAGCTGAGCATGTCTTACTCTTTGACACCACAATTAACTATTACAATCTACCCCTTGTCAACTTGACAACCAGACACATTTCCTTAAACCATATTTAGTCTCCAGATACAATAACAAGTTCATAATTGGACCTAACATGATATAATTATTCTGCATACAAATGGAAGCACTGTAATTCTCTCCTGAGAATAGAAGGCAAGCTTTTCTTTGGGCGATGCTTCCTAGCATATCATAACTTAAACATTATAACTAGCATAGATTTGACGACACTTAAGAACCAATGTTAAGTACTATCATTATGTTACAAATGAAGCATATCAAAAAATAAAAGAGAACAATTACAATTACAATCCTTGTTTCTGTAAATGGTTATGGAATCACAACTGATATTTAGATCTACCTTCTTCTACTACCCATTCTGTATTATTTGGCCTTCAATAAGTTCCAGAGCAGATCTCTCAGTTCTTTCCCAGGTGAGATAACCATACCTTCATTCCTGAAGGTTCTAGGGCATTTGCCATCCTGTTGGTATTAGATTCCTTTAGTTTCCCATTGACCTTTGTAACAGGGCATGGTAATACTAGTAGGTATCCTAAGGAATCTCCCACATTCCAACTATAATCTCCTGTTTTTCCATTGCGGAGTAGTAATCCAAATTCCCCTTATATGGGTCAATCACTTCTGCCAACAGTGTAGTGTTGTTTACTCAGAGAAATGTGGAGCCCAAAATGACCAGGGGAAGTCCTAGTTTCCACTTCAGTGGTATAAGTGTTGTGCTTCCTGAAACAAGGATTTCCCCCTTCTGGAACTAAGCAGCAGAACATAAGGTTGCAGAAACTGGAAGCAGAAAGTTTGCTAGTGGTTGACTAGGGGTAATTCTGAGTAGTACCAATTGCACCTCTTTCTCTTGATTCCTGAACCTGTGAATCCTGGCCATAGGAGACATATCCATAAAGTATATAGAGCCTTCTGAAGAACCTTGCCCCATCCCTGCAAGGTATTTCCACCTAGCTGGTGCTCTAACTGAATCTTCAAAAGGCCATTCCACCTTTCTATAAATCCAGCTGTCTCTGGATGGTGAAGAACATGGGAAGACCAGCGAATTTTATGTGCATGGGCCCACTGCCTCACTTCTCTGACTGTGAAAGATGTTCCTTGGTCAAAAGCAATGCTGTGTAGTTAACACATCCTGTAAATCTGTGGGTGGTAGTTTTGGCAGAAGCATTATATGCAAGGATGGCAAACTCATACCCAGAATAAGGGTCTCTTCCAGTAAGGACAAAATACTTTCCATGATGGAGGCAGTCCAATATAATTAACCTATCACCCAGTTGCAAGCTGATAGTCTCAGATTTTAGACATGAAACTATGGGATCTAATGTTTGCTGGATTTCTGTCTTGCTTTGGTCTCATTTCTTTCTCTTTTTTTTAACTCTATAAGATTAACTTTATTATTTTTATTTTCTTAATTTATTGTAAAAAATAAAAGAAAGAAAGCATATTAACAGACATCCATTTACAAAATAGCACAAGAACAATACAAGCAATACTGAATTACAGAAAGTGGTAGGAAATTAACAATGGTTGTTGTATTACATATTGATATCTTCAAAGTGGTTTCTCAGGAAAACAAATAGACATATGCAAAATTGATCAAATAATTAATCATTACCTGATCCTTTCAGTAAAGTGTTAGAAGTCAGTAGTACAACTATGTTAGCTATGCTGTAGTCTCCTCTTCTGGTCCTATTCCTTCCTATCCCCTTATTTCTCCATTTTGGAGTGAAAATGTTTATCTTGTACCATTGTATGTTTGGAAATGTTTAATTCTTTTCATTTTTACAGGGCTTCACTAAGAGTTTGCCTTAAATCTAGAAGTCTTTCAACTTGGAGTTTTCAGCAATGCTGAAACTGTTAGGATTTTGTCAATACTTAATAATGGACTAAATGCATTTTGTATAAAGGTTTGAATCTTGGTGGCACATCAGTTTTGGGGGCAGGGGCAAAATGTTATAGATTATATCTAGATGCCCCTCAAAAGGCTTATAAGCTCATAGTTGGGACTTTGGGAGCATGGTATTCATGACTGGGTTAGTTCACTGATGGGTTTACAGCTGAGTGTGATGTTGAGGTGGAGCTTGGTAGGAAGAGATGGGCCACTCTGTGTGTGGTCTGGAAGGGTCTATATCCCTCCTCCTCCTTGATCCCTCTCTGCTTCCTGCTGCCATGCAATAAGCAAGCCCCCTGTGTCATGTCCCTCTTCTTGGAACCAGCTGACTATGGGCTGAAATCTCTACAAACTGTGAGCCAAAACAAACCTTTTCTCCTTTAAATTATGGGTATGGAGTATTGTATCTGAGCAACAAGAAAGTAACTAACACAGCCTGTTTCTCATTTTCTCTTCCCAAAGCCCTGGAAAGCACCAATCTTCTTATTAACCTCAGAATTTTGTTTTTCCAAAATGTCACACAGTTGGAATCATGGATAGCAGCATGTTGCCTTTCCAAGTTGGTTTCCTTTACTTGGTAATGTGCATTTAAAACTCCTCAGTGTTCTTTGGTGGCTTGATAATTCACAGATTTTTTTTGCATTGAATAAAATCGTGTTGTCTGGACATACCAGTTTATTTACCCATTGACCTACTAAGGGACATCTTGGTTGTTTCCAAGTTTGAGCAATCATAAATAAAGCTGTTATAAACACCATGTGCAAGTGCTCTGTGGACATATGTTTTGTCTCATTTGGTTAAATATCAAGAAGTGTGATTGCTGTATTGTATGGTAAAGTTATGCTAAGTTTTGTAGGAAATTGTCAAACTGTCTTTCAAAGTGGTATACCATTTTGTACTCCCTCCAGCAAGGAATGAGAGCTCCTGTTTCTCCACATCCTCTCAAACATGTGATGTTTTAGATTTGGGCCATGAAAATAGGTATGAAGCGTTATCTCATTTTAATTTACAATTTCCTCATGGTATATGAGATGGAGCATCTTTTCATATGCTTGTTTGCCATCTGTATATATCTTCTTTGGTGAGGTATCTTTTCAGGTCTTTTACCCAATTAAAAATGAAACTGTTCATTTTCTTTTTTTCATTTTCTTATTGGTATTTCTTACCAATGTCATGGTATCAGGAGGAGAGGTCTTTGGTGGGTGTTTGAGTTATATGGGCAAAGGCCTCATGTGTGATACTAGCCCCTTTATAGAAGAGACTTAGAAAACTCCCTAGATTTGTCTTCAAAATATGTTCTCTAAATCTGTGAAACAGAAGTTTTGTAATTTAATGAAGAGCAGATTTTCAATTTTTTTATGGATCATGTCTTCATTGTTGTATCTAAAATGTTATCTTCATACCCCAGGTCAGTTAGGTTTTCTCAAATGTAAACTTTTAGGCGTTTTATAAATTTGTGATTTAATTTAAGTTTGTGATCCATTTTGAGTTAATTCTTGTGAAGAGCCTAATATCTGCATTCTTTTTACTTTTTCTGTGCAATGGATCAAATCCAGAGCTGTACAGACCGTAGACAAACACTCTACCACTCAACTATACCCCTAAGTTTTTTTTAAAATATGAATATCTGAAAAGACTGTCTTTTCCCTATTTTTGAAAATCCATTAGAGCACTGTGGTTGCAAGCAAGTTTAAAGGAAGTAAACTCAAGAGAGGACCTGTCTGATGGGAAGAGATTTTATTTAACTTTCATGAAGGTTAATGAAGTAGAGATTATTATTAAATTACTTGTTCAAGGTCAGAGAGCCCAATTCCCATGCATGCAGAGTTTGCAAACAAACAAAAAAAAGACTCACCAGTGTCTTTTATTTACTAAAATCAGTGGAAACACTGTAGCCCTTATCTCATGACAATATTTTAGTTATGTTAACTATAATCTTGAAGATCCTCTCCCCTGACTCCCACAACACTGAACTTTTCCTCTTTTCCCTCTGGCCTTTTCTTTCAAGTTCTCTTCTCTATCTCTTTAAGCGTTGGAATTTCTGAGAGTTTTAACCTCACTGTCCATGTCACCATTGTCTTCCTTGGGTAATGACATTTCTCCACTCCAGTGACCCAAGCCAATGCTAATGATTGTCCAAATATTCTTCAGCAGTTCAAGTTTTTCCACAATTATCTAGCAGGATCTCCACATGCATTATACCACAGCAGCTCAAACCCAACCTGCCTAAAACCGTGTTGTTTTTGTTTAGAAAAATGAAACCTGAAGTTCTTAAATCTGAAAATTGGACATAAGCTCTCCCAGTCTCACTTTCAGCCCTTAATCTCTTCTATCCACGTCCTCTGCTAATGTCTCATTCCAGGTCTTTCTCATTTTTTGTCTGTTTACTGAAGCACCGTCGTAACTTCTTTTCTGCTTTAGGCCAATTCCTTTACAGTCCATCATCTGTGTCATTGTCAGCATAACCTCTCTAAAGTGCATTTGTCCCTGTTCCTCCTCTACTTAAAAGTTTTGAAGCACATTCTTCTAGCTTTGGGAAAAAGAAAGCACATCTTCTCTTACATGAAAACTTTCAGGAGGTGGACTCCTATGCACTTCTTTCACACTTTACCTCCTGACTTCCATTTCCTTGAGTGATCTATGACTCCCTCATTTAAGAAACTTCTTGTGTGCTGTTCCTACTTCCGGGGAACTGGGATGCTTCCTTTTGTCCCTGAAATCCCCTTTTGTATTTATTTGTGTCTACTTCCACCATCCCCTGTGACATGGTGGACTCCTTAGGGGCAAGCACACCTTGGCTTTGGCATCTCTGGCCTCTCTAGTCTGAGAGACACCTGTGTGATGAGTGACTGGATGAGGACCTTTCTTGGCACCTGAGCTCCTTTCTTAATGACTCTGACTATTTTAATGTTTGTCTGGGATGTTTTGTATTTCGACATGATGTTCCAGTTCCTCCTCTCTCTTTTCTTTTTCTTTCTTCCTTCCTTCCTTCCTTCCTTCCTTCCTTCCTTCCTTCCTTCCTTCTTCTTTCTTTCTTTCTTTCTTTCTTTCTTCCTTTCTTCTTCCTTCCTTCCTCTTTCTTTCTTTCTTTCTCCCTTTCTTTCTTTCTTTCTTTCTTCCTTTCTTTCTTTCTTTCTCCCTTTCTTTCTTTCTTTCTTCCTTTCTTTCTTTCTTTCTCTCTTTCTTTCTCTCTTTCTTTCTTTCTATCTTTCTTTCTGGTACCAGGAATTGAACTCAGGACCCTGCACTTGCCAGGTATGCGCTGTGCCACTGAACTGTATTCCCAGCCCCCTCTCTATCTTTAGCAGTCTGATTTCACCATGTATAAACTGTCATGCTGTGGTTCCTATGTATTCTGCTACCACCCCATTTCCTGCAGTCAGACTTCTCGTCTCTGAAGAGATAAACACTGGCCTATAGATTGGGCATCCTCGCGGACAGTGTTCTACCCCCAGAAATCCACAGAACCAGTTTATTTCAGCTGGGAGCTCCACTAGCTGCATGCTGAAACTGTTAAGCAGCTTCTGACCCAAGAGCTGTCCTTTGTCATCCACTGGCCTCTGCTTGCCACCTTAATGGTATGTCAATTTTTCCTTGTGGTCTTAATTGTCTAGAAATCAAATGGCAGCAAGATCAGTAGACTAAGGGTTTGGTATGGCTGCATGGTTATTCATGTATAATTTTAGAGTTGCAACTGAAGTACATATTCAGTAGAAACACTTGGCATGAATTAGAAGGAAAACTAAGAGAGCTTTCCAATTAGCAAATGGCGACAACTGAACATTCCTCATCTCCCACCCCACAACTATATGCCTGTGCTACAAAGGGGAAAAAGCAGAAATATACAAAAACGTGGGAAACAACAAGCAGTGCAGAAACACAAAAGTCAAGAATCATGATTCTGGGCTAGGCTATTCCTAGCTTCGAAGTCACGGTGGGAATCTAAAGCCCCGCTGCCAATGGCGAGTGAGGAGCAGACACCACAGAGCACAGAAGAGGAAGGTGGGGTGGGGTGCAGGGTTGTGGGAGATGATGGGGTGAACACTGTGCCACCACTCCTTCAGACAAATCTTTAACTTCATTTGCCTCCACTTTCTCATGTATGAGTTGGAAAGCTCTTAGTATGTCAGAATGCAGTAAAGATTACAAGAACTAGGTGATCACGTGAAAAAAGCACCGTCATAGTTCAGTAAATTTTCACTCTTGTGCCAGCACTCCATGCAGTGCATTAGGTCTGGAAAAATGGCCAGGCACTTGCACATACCTACTTTAAATTGCAGGGTTAGAAGGCTTGTTCCACTGCAGCTCTCAATTCCTCCCACCCCAGGCGGTGTGTCCTGGACTATGTCTTCTAAGGTCCATCCCAGCCCTTCCCTTGTTCAATTCTCTATTGGGGCTAATGCTCCAGGCTCCCATGCCTGCTGCCTTTCGAGTTACTGAGGAAGGCACAGGAGAAAAGGAGAGGGTGGAAGGAGGGGACCGGCGCAGCTGACCAGGGGGCACTGGGAGCCTTTTCTCTGGCTCCAGACCTCCCGGGAAAGGCCCATCATACCTCTGATTACCACTGAGCTCTAGTAACTGCCTTCCTCACTGCGCTTCACTTGAAGGCGAGAAGGGACCCCCACTCCGGCTAACTTCTGGGTTGCCTTACTGTCTCTTGCTTGATTTTCAGTTCTTCCAAGACCTGTCTAGCCAACACCTTCTATTACGTCACCTCTTCTTAAGGGAGTATGGCTTCTGTTTTCTGATTTGGTTTCATACCAGGACCTTCTCATGCCTTTCCCCCCTCTCCTATGACTGCCTGTGAGCTGCCAAAGTTAAGTGACCTTACCTGGAGCCTGGGCAGCATGCAGAAGCAGACGCTGCCTTCCTGCTCTCTCTCCCACTCCTGAAAACACTTTCCCTCAGGGTGGGAAATCCTTCGGCCAGCACAAAGGCCATTAGGCAGCCACATTTCCTAGCCCGAGCTGTGTGCGATGATTCCCCAACAGTCCCAAACGTTGCTGCTATCCATGTGACAGCAAAGAAGTGTTTTGGCAGAAGCCAGTCTGGGCATCAAAATGCTGAGGCCCATATGTTCCTGCTAACTTCCTGCCAAAATGTTGTTGTTTGAGTTATGAAGAGTATAACTTTTTAATTCAGAACAAAAAGGGAACTCTAACCCAAGGAAACATTTTAAGCTAGAAAAAAACTAAACAAACAGAACTAGTTAAAATATAATAAAATGGTAAGCTGGAAGGCATAATTGGGGGTGTGCAGAGAATGTATGAAAAGCTAGTGACTCCTACTCTCTGTCCTAGTGCGGATTTTGAGCCTTAGGGTCTTAGTCTTGCACAACTATCTCACTGACTCTCAGGACAGAATTGAAGAAGGCAAGCATTTCTGCGTAATTGTATTTTCCCACTAACCCTCAGCCAACAACTGCTCACCTCCTATCTCCCTGATATTTGGATGCTGGGTGTATCCACAACGTAGGTGCTTGAATCTTCCTGCTTTGGCTTTTGTGACTCAACGATCACCATCCTCCCTCTCTCAGCTGGATTTAGAAACATCACTCTGCCTGCTGCAGAGAGTAGCCACCTTGTCTTCAGGGAACAGTTCTTCACATTCCTCATGAACATACTGACTTTGCAGGCTAGAGTCCTTTGATCCCTTTCTGTCAAAGAAGGAGCATTTAGCACCTTAAAATGTAGATCAAGGAGGAGATGAATGATGGCACCCAGTCCAAGGAGATAACACAAGGGGCTGGAAGAAAAGCAAAGATTTCCTTTTCACTCCTTGTCAGAAATCATAATTTTCACATTTTAAGGAACATTCAAATGTTGGCGGAAGTGAAACAGAGATGCTCGTAAGGGACTTTGAATACAGGAGCCCAACAATTCAGAGATTTAAGGAGACTAGTTTTACACAGATTCTATGGTGCTCATCTCATGATTTCCCCAGGCCATTCTAGAGGTCACCTGCAGATGGCTCCCAGGTATCCTAAGGGCGTCTATCTTCGCTGCTTGCCTTGTTGCAGAGACAAAATACCCAACACTCAAAGTTAAAGGAAGAAAGGTTTGCTTTATCTTACAGTGTGTAGAGGCTTCAGCCCATAGCCGTCTGGCTCTGAGACAGGGTGGCGCGGCAGGGGGCATCACAAAGCGAAGCAGCTCGTGGCCTGGTGGCCCAGGTAGAAGGCAGTGAGCAGTGGGGCGGCGGCGGCAGTCAGCCTTCTCTCTGACCCTTCATATCCCACCCAGGCGGCCCACTTTTGGGGCGGTGCAACCCACACCTAGGGGGGGCACCCTTAATCTGAGTACCACATTCTTTTGTTAAAACTGTATTTTATGGAGAAAAGGTAAAACAAAATTTCATAACAAAGCAATACAATAACAATAGTTGATATATTGCATATCGTTATCTTTAAAGTAGTTATTCAGAGTACAAGACATGGGCATTGAAATTTCTCCAGTCAATATTAACACAAACTTTCCTTTTCAATGAGTTAAGAGATACTAATAGTATAACTGACTTGCATTTCTTCTCCTTTTCCCTTCTGTTCTTTCCCTTTTCCCTCATCCTAGTTCCTCTTTTCCTTTGAACAATTTCTTCCCATTTCACAATATCTGTTGTCCCCTTTCATTTTTTCACACCAGGAAGACAATACACTGTTTATACATGTGAATCTAGTTTATTTCACTTATGAGTATGGTCTCTAATTGCATCCGTATACCTATAAAAGTTCAAGTTTATTCTTTTTTATGGCTGAGTAGTACTCCATTGTATAAAAAGATCACATCTTTTTTATCTGTTCCTTGGTTGATGGGTATTTGGGTTGTTTCCAAGATTTAGCTATTACCAATTGTGCTGTTATACACATAGGTGCACATATATTGTTGTGCTATGATTCTTTAATTCTTTTGGGAATATACCCAGAAAGGGAATAGCTGAGTCAAAAGGGACCTGTAATTCTAGTTTTATGAGGAATCTCCATACTGATTTCCACAGTGGTTGTACCAGTCTATACTCCTACCAATAGTGGAGTGTTCCTTTTCCCCAAAGACCCCCTGCATTTGTTGTGGGTTGATTTCTTGATGGTAGACATTCTTTCTGGGATGAGATAGAATCTCAGTCTGGTTTTAATTTATTTTTAATTGAATGACCAATTTTAATTTGTATTTATTGAATGACCAATGATATTGAATGTTTTTTCATATATTTATTTGCTGTATTTTTTGATCTGAGAAGTATGTAGTCATTCAGATCCCCATTTTTGGATTGGGTCTTTGAATTTAGGGGCCCTGACTTGTCTCAGTTTTTTCATATATTCAGATAGAAGTTATTTGTCTGAGTGACAATTGGTTAAAATATTTCCCACTCTGTAGATTGTCTTTTTGGTGATTTCTTTTGATGACCAAAAGCTTTTTTAATAAGATGAGATTCCAATTGTTGTTTCTTGGAAGTAGTTTCCATGTGGTCAAGGGACTTCATGAACTCTCTGCCTCCCCCTATGTCTTCAAGATATCTACCTACTTTCTCTTCCAGTAGATTTAGTGTTTCTGTTTTAATATTTAGATCTTTGATCCATTTTGACTACAGTTTAGTACATGGTGATAGACATGGGTCACATTTTAGTCTCCAGCATGCAGAAAGTCAGTTTTTCCAGAACCATTTATTAAAGAGACTGTCTTTCTCCCAGTGAACATGTTTGGCGCCTTTGTCAAAGATAAGGTGGTTCAGTGTGTTTGTAGCTGTGTCTGCATCTTGTAATGTTTTCCACTGATCCTCAGGTCTGTCTTTTTTGCCAGTACCATGCTGATTTTATCACAGTAGCTTTGTAGTGTAATTTCAAATCAGGGATTATGATGCCTCCTTTCCTGCCTTTGCTGTTCTAGGTTTCTTCCTTTTCTGCATGAATTTTAAGAAAGTTTTTTCTAGTTGTGTGAGGTTTGCCAGTGGTATTTTGATCAGGATTGCATTAAATCTGTATAACAGTTTTGAGAATACGGCCATTATCACTATATTCATTCTTCCTATCCATGAAAAAGGGATATCTTTCCATTTTCTAATGTCCT
Organism: Dinomys branickii; assembly: GCA_004027595.1. Classification (NCBI taxonomy): domain Eukaryota; kingdom Metazoa; phylum Chordata; class Mammalia; order Rodentia; family Dinomyidae; genus Dinomys; species Dinomys branickii. The sequence goes on along the minus strand of PVLD010001703.1, from coordinate 135,384 downwards.
CTTTGATCTTCTTTTCAGAATACTATAATTTTCAATATATAATAGTATTATTTTGAGACTACTATAATTTTCAATATATGTTTCTTTTGTTGGCTTGATTTCTAAGTATGTCATATTTTTTGATGCTATTCTAAAGGGTGTGGTTTCCATAATGTCTCTCTCAGTGAGTTTGTTTTTCATGTATAGGAGTGTTCTTAATTTTTGAATGTTGACTTTGTATCCAGCTATAAAACTGAATTTGATTATTAAATCTAGAAGTCTTTTGATGGAGTTTTGGGGATCTTCTACGTAAAATATCATGTTGTCTGTGAGTACCAATAATTTAACTTCTTCTTTTCCTATCTTTATTCCATTTATTTCTCTCTCTTGACCATTTGCTTTGGCTAATGTTTCCAGAACTATTTGAATAGGCATGGTAATAGTCAGTACCCTTATCTTGTTCTTGATTTTAAAGTGAAAGCTTTCAATTTTTATTCATTCAATATGATGCTGGCTATTGGTTTTTCATAGATGGGTTTAATCAGATTGAAGTAAAGACCATCTATTCCAATTTTCTGTGGGTTTTTATCATGAATGAATGTTAGACTTTGTCAAAAGCTTTTTCTGCATTTATTGAGACGATCATATGATTTTTGTCTTTGACTTTGTTATATGGTATATTACATTTATTGATTTGCATATGTTGAACCACCTCTGCATTCCTGGAATGAATCCCACTTGATCATGGTGTATAATCTTCTTGATGATTTGTTGCACTTTGTTTGCTAGTATCTCTGACTGAGGATTTTTACATCTATGTCCGTTAGGGAGATTGGCCTGTAGTTCTCACTTGGATCATTCTGTGGTTTTGGTATCAGGGTAATACTTGCCTCCAGGAATGAGTTGGAGAGTATTGCTTTCCTTTCAGTTTTAATAAAAGTTTGAGCAGTAGTGGCATTAAATCTCTAAATTTCTTATAGAGTTTGGCAGCAAATCCATCAGGACCTGGACTTTTCTTTGTAAGTATTTAATTACATTTTCAGTTTCATGGACTGATATTGAGTTATTGAGAGTTTTATATCCTGTGGATTCAGCTTTGATAATTCATATTTATCTAGGAATCTGCCCATCTCTTGTGTTTTTTATTCTATGAGTACAAAGATTTTAGAAGTAGGTTTTGATGATCTTCTGAATTTCCACTGGATCTGTAGTGATATCACCTTTTTCATTCCTCAGTACATGAATTTGAGTCTTTTCTTTCTTTTTTAAATAAGATTGGCTAAGGGTTTATTCATTTTATTTATTCTTTCAAAGAACCAACTCTTTGATTCATTAATTCTTTGTATTATTTTCTTAGTTTCAACTGCATTAACTGCTGCTCTGATCTTTATAATTTCCTCCCTTCTTTGACCTTCTATGAAAATATGGTTAAGTCTAGAGAGGTAAATTGAGGAAAGGGAAAGAAGACAAATAGCCTGGGACAAAAATATAGATAAAGGACAAAAAGAAAAAGGGAAAAGGAAAAGGAAACAAACCACAAAGAAAGAGGAAAAAAAAGACAGACTAAAAAACAAATTTCCTCTGGTCTTCACCAAGAGCCCAAAACTGCTGAATAACTCTGACAAGCCTACAGTAAAGTTTGTGCCACATTTGCCTCTGGGTGTGCGGGTCTGGGGCCACAGTCTTCAGCCCATACTTTCTGTATGCCCCTCAGCAGCCTGTTGCCTTACCCTATTTCTCTCAGCATCTCTCTCCCCTTTGCTGTGCTGATTTCAGACACAGACAGAGTGCTGTTCCCAGCTCTATACAACTTTGGGTACTGGTCCTTGCTCAGTCATCTCTGCTCCTCGTCCACTGGCAAGTCTCTGTCCTCTCAGGTCATTTCTTGCAGGGTGGGGTGGGATGCTGTGTGGTTCTCTGCTTATGCCATTGCTGTCCAAGGCTGTTCAGTCCCAACTCATTCCTCTCCCAAGGTGGGAGTGATACCTTCCCACTCATTGCTTTACAAGCTCTAATGCCACTGCCACCCACCCCTACTGTAGTCTATAAATTTGTTGGGGGCGAAGTGCAAGTGCTGCTGTGGGGTGCTTTTCTTCTTCTGCCCCCCAGGGTGGGGATGGTTCCAGGTTGAACAGTCCCATGGTACAAGGCTGTTTAATTTCCCATGCCTTTCTAACCACAGGTCACAGGGTAGGGGTTAGCTGTTCCATTTACTACTCACCCCTGTAGCCTTTAATCTTGTTCCTAGAGGTTCCAGTTAGCTCTCTGGTGCACAAAATGAAAGGGAAGAAAAGAAACCAAAGGAAAAAGAAAAAATGGAAAATTGGTCAATCTTCATGGAGGAGCAGTTCACTCACTCCTGTGTGTTGGCAGAATTTTCTTCTTGACTATAGTGTCCTCTGTTCAGAGGAAGACAGAAGAGGCAGGGGGTTCTATGTCCAAGTCTATCCTGTATGGCTTGATTTAGCCACACTATTTTAGTACATCCATTTTTTTTTTCTTTTAAGATTCCAAGTATGGTGAGCAGCCAGGTGGGGTGACTGGACATTTTATTAAATAATTTATCTATGTTTTGCTTGATCTATGAGTCTCTTATTTCAGATTGATTATGGCTTCAGCGTGTATGTCCTCCCCTTTCTTCCAATTATCTGTGTTTTTAGTAGAATTTCTCTGCATGGCTCTGAACAAAGCTCTTCCTCTATTCAGCCATGTTGGCTGACACAGCATCACACTCTTAATTGCAGCATCATATCCTTAATCCCAACATCACACATCCTAATCCAGCCAGTATCAAAACCTGCCATCTGTAAGCACACGAGGCTTTGGGGGAACATTTAGATACAAGCCATAAAAGCATGTCGCCTCCCTCTGTATGTTCCTAGATGTGACCATCTGTGCACAAGGCAGGCTGAAAGTCTTAGCCAGCAGTGACAGGGAAAGACTTTCCATTCAAGGACAGGAAAGTCATTCCCTGTCACTGGTGGCCAAGATTTTGAAGCATAAACAGCCATGTTCTCCAAGATGAGACAATTATAAAGTATTTCTTCAGAGTACCAAAGAAGGTTCCAGAGAACTCCCAGTTGCCCATAGGAATAGACCAGTCAAGACATCTTAAATTTCCTTTCCTTCTTTTCTTACTTCTGCTTCTCACTCATTCACTGGGCTTCCTGGGATCACCTCCTAAATCAACTAACTGCACTGAAGTCCTTGTCTGAAGCATTTCTTTAGATGAATTCAACCCAGAGTCAGCATCATGCTCTATAGCCCATGTATCAGCCCTTCCTACCACATCCTTCAGTAGTTTTTCAACTTGGACTAGGACTTTTGAAAGTGACAGCAATAAAGAATGTCAAAAGCACTACAAAAACCCTAAAATTTTAACATGAAGAATGCAATTGGCAGATTTGCGAAAGAAAACTTCCCTCTCTGCCAATGGTCACGAGTTCTTCCTTTCATTATTTTATGAAAAATACTAAGTCTTGAATAAGAATATAATATTCTCAAAGTGTAAAACCCAAAACAAACTAGGAATACTCTATTAGTTCAAAAAGCCTTTTTTGGAGAAGCTATTCTACATCAAGTATTATGCTAAGACATTATATGTCATGATATTAAATCCTCACTCAGTCTATTATGTTAAATAAGATTAAGCTATTTTATAATTGAAAAAACTAAATAACAAAGCAAGTAACTGCCCAAAATTTTAGAGTTTGGGGGGTATTCTTTGGTTTGATATTCTTGGTATATATCTGATATAGAGTGAATAATCTATGCCCAAATCCTTATGCTCTAAGATATCTAGTTACTTCTCCTACAGTGAGATTAGAACGATTTAACAGGGTTCTGGCCAATGAAGAATGAGTTGGAATAATGGAAGCCACTTCCAAACCAACCCTAGTTTTCCAGTGTGATTACCCATTATTACATGTCCCAGCTTCAGCAGCCTGGGAGGATGGGTACTCAAGGTAGCACAAATACACCATGGAAGGGGCACACCTGTCCTGCACTGTCTATTGTATGAGCTGCAAATTACATGTTTTAACTTTATTGAAAGTTAGGTGGCCTTCTATTCTGGAAATGAGAAAGAGGTACTTCCATTTTTGCTTTTTATTTTATCCTTAAAGTCTCAAGACCAGTGTGTAGTGTTGGATTAGTGGGCAGCTAGTAGGTGGTGAAGAAATTAATATTAGGAGTTGGACAAACTGATTTATGTTATACAAAGGCAAAATATAGGAGAAATTTGCTACCTGCAGTAATTTGCAAGAGGGACAGTATGATTCCTGAGCTATTGCCTGTAAGGAAAAAAGCCTAATCTAATATTTTAATGTGTGGGTTGTCACCTCTTACCTGTGTTTGGCAAGATATATAGCAGAGATGAGTTCAGAAGGAAATTAACCACTTTATAAATTTAAATTAAGTTCATAAATTTGAGGCATTGTAGGATCAAAACAGCCCACTGCTCCTGGATTCCAAAATGTAAGAGGTGTTTAAGAAGGTTGTGAGCAGCAAACAATGAGTAAAATGTGGATAGAATGACAAGGAACCCAGATCAGAATAAGATAGTTATCTTCCTCACCAAAGTTCCAGTAGCAACATGGTTGTCATGAAGCTTAAAGAAAAAGGTACAGAGGTAAGAAAACAAAGAAAGAGAGATCTGGACACGGTGACACAGGTCTATACTCCCAGTGGAAGACAAGGGCAACTGCAAACAGAAACAACGAACTAACACCAGGATTTGGAGGCAAATTTATTTACATTGGAGAGCACTGATTGGGATCATTCCAAGAATATCAGGTCCTGATCTCTGATGGTCTAGGGCTTATGTGGGATAGACAAGCAGAAAGTTTGGGGCTTGGTTTATACGATATGCACCATAGTGACCAACTATGCATCATAGTGACCAGCAATTTCTAACAGATAGGAGCAACCGGATCTGGAACAGGAACTATTACCTGGGCAACTGATGAAGTGAAGTATACTGATTGGGGGAAGCATTTGTGCTACATTTCCTCTCTCTTTTAGTTTTCTGGGCATATTACACGTAATTTGTTTGAAATAAGGTCCTATGACAATTTAGACCTGTCTGTTTTGTAACATTACTTTGGCAAGGTAGTGAGCAAGTAATCTGATCTAGAAGAGTGTTCATTGTGCCTTGGATGCTTATCAAATCTTGGTTAAATGTTTGACTGATTGTTCTATTTTGTTGGGGCAACTGTTTATGCAGTTTAAGGAAAAAAAAAAAAACCACAGCTAGCTGGGGATGGGGAAGCAAAACCTGGGATAAGCAGCCTGAAAATACACAAAAATCAAGGAAATTGGTATGGAGCAATCCTGTGAACGATGTTCTCTGGCTTCAGTCATACATGGACAGCTCAGTGTGTGTTATTTTATCAAAGTGAGCCTCAGAGGAGCTATCTGGGTAATTTTTTCTGTGATCTAAGGCTGGATTTCTGAAACTTGTAGAGTTAGATAATATATACCTGGGTTACATGTATGTACAGGAATATCTACAGATACAACTGATCTTTCAACTGATTATAAGCTGTGTGTACTTTTTATTTAACTTGGTTTTTGAGTTATCTTTGCTACAAATGCAGGCCAGTAGTTGCTGCCAATGATCAAGGATAGGCCATATCTAGAGATGCATTTTTATAGCAGGACCCTACAAACTTTTTTTTTAGTATGGGTAGGAAATGAGAGGTCGGGGCTGATGACACAGATTTTGAAGCCTGAGCTCCCTGCAGGGGTACAAGTGCCAGTTCAGTGGTTTGAGCTTACAGAGCAAATCTTCTGGGAATATGAGATTTTTAGTTAATTGGATCCCCAGAGGGAGCTTAGGCCTCTGGACCAAATTTTGCATTGTTGGTGGCAGGTTTCCAAACAGCAACGGGAAGCAGTTTGCTGTGCAGATTATGCCTGCAGGAGAGTTTTAACCAAAATAGATTTGTCCAAGGTGACCAACCACAGCATATTTAGCCTGTTGAACTTTATTCCTAACAGAGCTGTCTTTGTCCATAAATGGGGTATACTCAGCATCTGTTGAGGGGGGTCCATTTTTTTAGAACAGTTCCTCCCAGTACAGTATGTGGCACCTGGACAGTGAGGTCTTGGCCTAAGAGGAACTTGCCAGCTCTTTTGATTAGAAGGATTAGAAGGACAGTAGTTATTAAAGCATGGAACCAGTTTCTGCCAGATATTGTAGTAGAGATTTTATACCTTTCCAGCAGGCAGCTTAGATGTCATCAATTAGAAATGCAGTGAAGAGGAAACAAGTTTTTGAACCACTGGAGGTTGAATCCAGGTCAGTTAACTTTGAGTTCAGAACTGGAGTCTTTATGTAGAAGGGCTGGCCGACAGGAGCCAACCAAAGGTAGAAGGCAGCACTTTTTAGGTCTAGGCAGGTGTGCCAGCAGGCTGTGGGTGGCAGAAGACTGAGGAGATGTATATGGAGGGCAATCAAGGCAGTGCTGGAACTGGCTTTACAGGCCGAAGAGGTGTACTGTTTGATGCAAGTGGAGATTACCTTGGGACAGAGCTCGGTCATCAAAGGGCATGATTGCTAGCAAGCCTGGAGAGCGAGCCCTTTGCCCACACTTCTGAAAAATAAGTCTTTTAAATTTTAGTGTTATGATTATCATGCATTTTAGGCTTATATAGGCACTATTCTTCCTCCTGTGGTATAGTCAGAGTCCATATCAAGTCCTGGACAGTGGATCCAAGTGTAAGGAAGGCTGGTCATATCCCAGGAGAGGTATAGGGCACTGAAACATGTATAGCAATTCGTGTTTGATAAAGTGTCCATCAATCTCATAATATCTGCTCTGGCAGAATTTTTTTTCTAGTGGGGGTTCCAGTGGGTAACCTCAGTAAATTTAGATGTGTTTATCGGCTCCTTGCCTCCCTCTTTGAGGTCTTCCAGGAGAGAAGTGTGGTATTCATTTAAGGCTTCATGGCCCTCTGTCATGTTACAGTCCCAATTTGGACATGCTCACGGGAGGAGTGTGTTCAACCAAGTGTTAGGATCAACTACAGTGGTGGGGACTTTTGACTTTAACCAAGTTTGAGCTCCATCTAAAATGCAGCAGCATTCTTCAGTACTAAACAGAGTTAGAAGGAGTTGCTGACAGCTGTCCCATGTTGGCAGATGGGTACACAGATGTGAAGCCAAGGTAGAAGAGTTTTTAACCCCTTGTGGCTATGGAGTCCAAATGAATTAATCTGGGAGAGCAGGAGGATATGGTGCAAGAGAGAGACCTGGTGGTGGTGACATCATGGCTGGTTGAGCAGCTTGAGGTTGATGAATGTAAGGAGGAGGCAAGTCAGACTTGGGGGCCTCATGCAGAACAAGATGAAGTTTTTTTTGCCTTGGCTGAATTTGAGAGCCTTTCAGATGGCTAGTGGGTTTGTTCTGATGAGTAGGATGGCTTTTTTCCATACAGGATACAGATGTGGACTCAAGGTGGGAGAGTTTTTTACTCCTTATGGCAGTTGAATCCAAGTGATCTGGCCTTTTATCTCAGAATTTTCCCAATTGATTGAGCTTATGGCAGCCACTTGCAAGCAAGGGAAGACATCTTTTCTGCATTGTTGACAGCAGAGAGATTTTTCCCAAGGTGATTAACATCCTATCAGGCTGATGTGTGCCTGGTTGCCTGTTTGTATTTTTTTGTGACATCTGATAGCAATAGGGGTCATGGTGAGGCAGCATGGTTGATGTCTAGTCCCAGAGGCAAGTCTTTAGCCTATACCTCTAGAATGTAGAACTTTAGGATTACAGTTGTCTGTCTCAGGCTGATGCAGGCATTATTTTTCTTTTGGGGAACAGTTAAAGTTGAATATACAGGATTAAACGAGAATCATGCTATCTGCCTTAGTGCAAAAGAGATGTTTTCCCAGGCTATAAGTTTGTGCCTGTCAGAAGGGGCAAGAGGCAAGAATCCCAGGCACCCTAATAATAGTAACTTTTTGACATAGGGAACTTTTGAAGGCAGAAAATTCTGTTCCATTGTCTACCAGGAAAATCATAGGTTTGCCCTTGACTTTGCAGTGACCTTGGGCTCTTGGGCGCTACTATGGTTTATATATTGCATCAGCTTGAGAAGTTTAAAGTTTAACTGATTCACCAGGGGACCAGAGTCCTCAATTTGTAAACATCCTGAGCCTGTGCAAGATGAGGGCGTGGAAATAGTGCGAGTGCCACACTCACCCAGAGGGGCCAGCCTAATTACAATATAAAGGAGGAGAAGAGGCTTGCTTCTCCACCTTGTTCTCTTGCTTCTTCTACTGCCTTGAACTGTTGCCCCTCACCATGCCATACTGCCTTGGAGCAAGCTGATTATAGACTGAACCCTTCACAAACTGTAAGCTAAATAAGCCTCTCCTTCCTCAATTTTGGGTGTCAGGTATTTTGTCTCAAAAACAAGAGAAATGTAACGAAGATAGGGGCCCAATTTGACAGAGCTCAATCTGTCCTATCTATTCAGGCTTGACAGGGTGCAACTCGTTTGTCAGGGCTGACAGTCCAAGTTTTCCTCAAAATGTGGAACTCAGAAGGAATTATTGACAGTCATCTTGGGTGGGCATTAGATGATGCCAACTGACCAGGATAGGCAGATAAGCAGGAGGCTCTGGAGAGAGAGTCTTTGTGGTTGAACACAGGCAATGGCTAGCTGGAACCAGTTCAGCTGGCTGGGAATAGATGGGTTGGAAGCGGGAAGTGAAGTTATAGGTGTTGGCAGCAGCTGTGGCAGCCAACGAGCGTGCCAAGGTGGAGTTCTCAGGAAGAATAGGCCTCTTCTGCCTTTTTTTCTTTGAAATGCAAGGAGTTATTTGATTTCATTTTTAACTCTATAAAAACCCCTTTTCCTGTAGTCAAGGACTGTGGGTTTTAACTAATTAGTTCCCATTCTATCTCCGTATGGTGTATGTTGTGTACCCTTGGACAGTGGTACAACAAACAAAGAGTGAGTACCTCTCAGAAAGAGAGACCTTTCAGATGCCAACCTGGCCTGCCGCTTGTGGGGACTTAGGTGTGACTCAGCTAAGGAGGATGTGAGGCCTATTATACCATATGTCAGTCACCACAGAACTGCAGATGAGGGCCCAATCAGTCACTGGCACCAGTGATTGGCCCCCTTGGTACACAGACAGAACAGCCTATTTCTTCCACTGTTCATTCCATTCACTCGCACATTCATTAAGCAGGCACTCAGAGGTTAAATATTCCAGTCCTCCTTCCCTTCAGGGTGGCCTTAACTAACAAGAGTTTATCAAGATCTTCTTCTGCTCAAACTGGGCGGGACCAACAGACTGACTAACTGGTGTGCCCCTGGGAGTCTTACCAGATTCAGGTAGGCAGGCAGGCAGACAGACAGACAAACAGATTGTGTCCTTCTCCTTTTGGAGTCCAGTGTGAGCCCCTCAAACAGGGTGCCAGGAATCCTCCTCCATATCTCCAAGGGGACTCAATAAATCTCAGAGGCACACATTCCCATCAGGACCTGGACATGCCTTTGCTTCATCCTGGAGAGCCAAAACTGGTGACTGAAGAGGTCAACACAGTTGGTCTTCCCACCTGAGGCACCAGATGCAATATCAAGCAGAAACACCAAAATGACACTTAGGATTTGGAGACAGATTTATTTATACCAAAGGGTTCCAATCTGCATCAATCCTGGAATATCAGGCCCTGATCTGTGGTGGTCTAGGGATGATTTTGGATGAGCAAGCAAGAGGCAGAATGGCTTATCAACTGGGGCTTGGTTTATACAATGTGCATCATAGTGACCAGCTATGCATAACAGGGATCAGCAGTTTCTAAGAGACAGGAGCAACCCTGGACCTGTAACAGGAACTATTATCTGGGCAACTAACAAACTGAAATACACTGGCTGATAGGGCATTTTCTACTACAGGATTACAAGTTTAAGGCCAGCCTGGGCTACAAAGCAAGACATTGTCTCGAGGGGGAAAAAAAAAGAAAAGAAAAAAAATCTGAGAAATATTTAAAGATTACTTTGGATATGTTTATTAACACATAGAATAACCACCCCTGCTTTTTTCTGGGTTCTTGTCTCCTGGAGATTAGAATAAACTAGATTGAAGATGTACTGAATTTTTGAAGGAATGAAATCCACCCAAAAAACCAAAACCTGTCATCTTGGAATACAAAAGGCCTTTGATGACTTGAGTTATAGCAGCTTCTGGTCCCCAGTCATCTATAAGCTGAAGCAGGCATTGAAGGCTATCCAGCCTGAAGGTGATGATTCCTCATACCCATTTCAGAGATGATGCATAAGAGAACACCCACTTAGGGTAGAGAATCAGGGCTAATGAAGGAGCCTCCCTTACCCTGGAGAATGGGGATCTTAAAATGTGTCTAGTAGGCTTTCAAAACTCCAGATCTGATCATTTGTGCCCCTGGTTTTTTACTTTTCTGAATGGAACATTGATTTTTGTGGTCATGTGTATCCATTTCACCACTCTAAGTTGAGTTGGGCAGATAATTAGTCTTTTTACAGTTCATGGGCTGTTGGATCATGAAAGAAACCACATTTAAACTTGACATGAATTAATGTACATTATGCAAAGATCATAGACTTTAAGCTGAATATAATGGGTGTAGGATTGGCTTTCTTGGTGTTAAGGTGGAAGGAGCGAAGGATATATGGAAATTACACAGCAGACAGGGAAAGTTGTGGTGCTCTGTGCATATGTTTTGGTGAATTTTCCAGCCAAGTAGTTAGGTGGGGGTTATGTGACTGTGTTGTGACTACTGGGTGTAGAGAATGACTCCTCATGAGTTTTCACATCTGTCACAGTGACCTTAGAAGCCTTGCCTTCCTGATTATGAGTAGACAAAATGAAAGAGAAACAGTGAACTCTTCTTAAACAGTGAACTTTGGAGAAGGAAACAAGCATTTATGGAATTCAGTCACTGAGATTATGAGGTTTATTTTAAAATGTAAATGTAACAGCCTCTCCTGATGACTCTTCTTCTATTCTATCAGAGACTGTTAGTGATATAAAGAATTTTTAAAAGGTACTTTTTAAGCCTAGGGAATTCACCCTTTTCATTCCTAATTGTATGTATTTGAGTCTTTTCTTTCCTTTTTTGACAATGTTGGATAAGGGTTTGTTGATTTATTTAATCTGTTGAAGAATCGACTTTGATTCGTTAATTCTTTGTATTGTTTTCTTAGTCTCCAATGCATTAATTTCTACTTTGATCTTTATAATTTCCTCCCTCATATGAGCTTTATACTTGGCTTGTTCTTTTTCTAGAAGTTTTGAGATTCAACATTAAATTGTTTATTTGTGCTTGTTCTGTTTTTCTGATATGGGTATTCACTGCTATAAATTTCCTTCTTAGGACTGTTTTCATTGTGTCCCACAAGTTCCGGTATGTTGTATTGTCATTACCATTTAATTGTAGAAACTGTTTAATTTGTTTCTTTAATTTCATCTGTGACCTATTTGTGTTCAAGAGGGTATTATTTAATTTCCATGTGTTTATAAAGTTCTTGTGGTTTCTTTTGCTATTGATTTCCAGTTTTATTGCACTACGGTCTGATAATGTGCATGGGATAATTTCAATTTCTTTGCATTTACTTAAGCATGTTCTATAGGCTAGTATGTGGTCTATTTTGGAGAATGTTCATGTGCAGCTGAAAAGAATGTGTTTTCTGATGCTGTGGGTGAAATACTCTGTGGACATCTATTAAGTTCATTTGTTCAAAAGTTTGGTTCAGTTCTAATATTTCATTGTTTTTTTTCCTTGTTGATCTTTTTGTGACAGTGGGGTATTAATATCCCCCCATACAATTGGATTAATTCTTATTTGATTTCTCATATCCATAAATATGTATTTTATATAGTTGGGTGCACTGGTATTTGTTACATATATATTTATGATTGTTATCTCTTCCTCTTGGATTGTTCCCTTTACAAGGAGGTAGTGACCTTCTTTGTCTCTCTTAATCAGTCTTGGTTTGAAATTCACTTTGTCTGCAAATAGAATAACCACACCTGCTTTTTTCTGGGTTCCTGTCTCCTGGAGTATTGTTTTCTATCCTTTGAATTTTAGGCTATGACTTTCTTCTTTAATTAAATGTGTTTCTTGTATATGACATAATGTTAGATCTTGCTTCTTGATCCATTTTGCCAGTCTGTGTCTTTTGACTGGCAAATTGAGACCGTTAACATTGATGTTTATAACTGATATGTATTGACCTATCCTTGTCATGTTATTTTCCTGTTGTTGGCTCCCCCACCCCACCCCATTTAATTGTTTGCCTTGTCTGGTGGATGCTTTCTGTTTGGGTTCATGGAGTTGTAGTCCTTGTTATCTCTTTCTAGACTGTCTTTTAAAACATTTTGGAGTGCTGGATTGGGGGTTATAAATTTCCACAGTTTGTTCTTTATCATGGAAGTATCTTACTTCTCCATCAGTTTTGAGAGATAGTTTTGTGGTATACATCAATCTAGGTTGATGTTTGTTTTCCTTTAAAGCTTTAAATATTTCAAGCTCTTCTTGCTAGGCAGGTGCTTATTCCACTGAGCTATATCCCCAGCCCTCAAGCTCTTCTTGACTTGAGAGTTTGTGCTGAAAAGTCAGCTGTGATTCAGATGGGCTTTCCTTTATAGGTGATGTGTTTCTTTTCCCTAACAGCTTTTAATATTCTATTCTTGTGTTGAATTTCTGAAATCTTGCCTATGATATGTCTGGCTGTAGATTTTTTTTTGATCATGGCTAATTGGAGCTCTATATGCCTCACTTATCGTATGTCAAATTCTTTTTTCCCTACCAGGGAAGTTTCCTACCATGGCGTCTGTGAAGCCTAGGGAAATGAATGGTTTTGAAGCCTTGTTGTGCTTGTCAGAGGTTGAAGTGACACATTCAAGTAACTCTAAACAAATCCAGGATGAATGAAGGCAGAGTTCTTTTTTTACTTCATAGTAGAAATTACAGGTAAGATGAAATAAGATTTTAGAATTTTGTGAGATGGCAATTTATATAAACTGAAAATTAAACCCAAAGTTCTGTTTCTAAACAATTTTTGGAGAAAGATATTTTGAAAAGGTTATGCTCTGCCATTGCTAAAAGTATTGGTTTAGACACTCTATTAGATTCATGTTGCTTTCTCACTATAATGTATCTTTCTGCTTATAATATTCTCTTGTCACATGCACAAATCCTTGAATTTTCCCTAGAAAAAAATTTAACTTTGTGCTTTCATCTTCTGGGTCAAATGAAAGAGTTGCTCAAAATGAATAACATCATTGCACTCAGGAAGAAGTGAGCACTGAAATGTTCTTTAAACTGTAAATATCTTCAAAATCTTTGACAGTGCTGCACACGGACACCGTTATCTGAGATGCTGCATGTTGTATCATCAAATGATGGGGAGTACCTACACATTTATAGTTATATGTGGCAGAATCCAATAACAAATATTTGGGAATAGCAGTCTTATTTCACATATTATATTAATTAGCATTTCTTGACTGAAATCTAGGAATGTGACTAGTCATCAGGATATTATAGTTCATACCCCACAAAAATGTCATGTGCAATGACTATATATCCATTGCAATAATCTATATCACCCATATATATGGAATTTCACATTTTCCAACTTAAGAACACTGACATAACAGCCATATCTTTGTTTACATTAACCAGTTTGTTGATAGGGCTTGAGGAATTCAAACTGGATTCCATATTTCATTAGTATGCACTCTGATCTTATTATCAATGGTATATGGACAAGGATGAGTGCTGTTAGCCATTGAAATTATGAATGATTTTCTTGGTATAAAGTTGAGGTGCATATCAGTAATTATTTGCTCTGGTCACTGGCCTGGTATCTGCTTTCTAATCACCAGGAAGACTGAAAAAAAGTGAGAAAAGGTTACTATTTACCCCAAACTCAGTGCTGTTTTGCATTCCTTCCCACTTTCTCTGTCAATACTAGCACCTCCATATAGATACATTTTCATCCAAGGATCTATCTCACCTCACTTTTACTAAAAAAATAGATTCCTAATGATGACACTATCTGATCCTAATTAAAACTCCCTTCTTCCTTTCAGAATTCTCTCATGTTTGCTATTTTTATGGCCAATAGTGCCAAGAATGGCTCTGTATCCGCCAACTACATACATGAATCCCTCCTCTCTGGCAGGGAAGCTATTGTGTTTCATGGTCTTGTCTGGGAAAAGGATCTTTCAGTTACTTCCCAAGGTGGCCCCTGGGTGTAGAGTACCGTACTTTTCCCTAGATGACCCATCACTTATTCCTTGCATTTTAAGATTGCAGTTTCTCCCATAGTCCCTTTATCTAATGCATCTGTGATACTATGCTGTATTTATTTACTAGCAGGTTCTACCCTTCAATGCAAACTCCTTAGAAGCAAAGTGTCTGGTTATTTACTGTGAGTCTCCAGCTCTTTGAGTTGTGCTTGGCTTAGGGTACAATTTGGGGAATAAATGGCCAAATAAAGCTGAGTTTTTGATTGAATAACCACAAGAGGGACTATGAAGCATGAACAATTTGGAGTGTACACTCTGAGGAGTGAAAGGGGCCCAAAACACAAGGCCAATAACAAGACAAGCTGAACACTAATCTTGTCTTTATTTAACATTTGTATGGTTTCTTCACCACAAAAATTTGTGCATGACCTTTGTTTTTCTACTGTCACATTAAGATACTATTTGATCATTGAGATGTTTGTGCCCCCTTAAAGGTGTGCCTAAAGCAAGTTCTTCACTGATTTCCTTTATGCTCAGCCCTGAAAGAGGAACACAGGACTTGGAAATTAATCACTAAGTATGTGATGACTGATCAATTGCTAGAGGCAGGAAGGCCTACTGCCTCCCTTACAAAATGCCCTCTGGATAATTTTGATCACACCGAATGTAAAGAAGAGACTCCCTAAATGCAGTGTGTAAGAGAAACTCTGAGCACAATGTCAGAAGAGGGGACTGGGGCAGACTATCAGTGAAAATGATATTGATCATGCCGATGATGACAATGATGGTATTTTAAAAGCCTATATATCTAAGGAGGGAATCAGAAGATGAAGTTTAATATAGAAATGGTATGCATCAAAATTTTCCTTGATATCTTCCATAGTCACACTAGAGACCAAATCAACAAAAATAAATGAAAACATCAACTCTTAGCTCTGTGTAAGCATAACACATCTAGTTTTTCATACCAAATCAGAGCAAATGTACGTTTTCTCATATGTGCACCAGATGGAGGAGCTGGCCCTCATTTAGAGGAATGGGGTATAACAAAGACATACTTTATAGATCCCCCTGGGGGTTAGGAGACGCTCATGGTATGAGAAACATTCTGAAGATGCCCAAGGGACTCAACAGTTCACAGCTCCCTTCTCAAGCTCATTCCAAGTACTGCATTCATTTAGTGACCACACAAATGAAGTAGATGTTTTCTTCCATTTTCTTGATCTGGTGAAGACATACATTGAGCTAAGTTCACCCAAGTCAGAGGTGTTAAGACATAACTCTGCTATCTACAGTGCTGACTGTGTGCAGAAATATGTGAATGTGTTATATGCATTGCCATTTAGTTTTCAAAACATCTGTCTAATGTAGGTCCTTGTGTTCCTTTTAGGGATAAGAATAATGAGGGTCAGAAAAGTTCATTTTCTGAAGTTCATACAACAAATCTTAGACGGAAAATCCAAGTGGGGATTAAAAGACCTTCCTCTTCACCACTCTGCACAATGTCAGCATTTGTCTTTAGGTTTCTTCCAT
The DNA here is from genome assembly GCA_004027595.1 of Dinomys branickii. Lineage (NCBI taxonomy): Eukaryota > Metazoa > Chordata > Mammalia > Rodentia > Dinomyidae > Dinomys > Dinomys branickii. Next base: position 119,619 of record PVLD010001703.1, on the reverse strand, counting down.
GTAAGACACTAGAAGAACTTGACCTGAGCCTATTTCCCTGTCATGCCATATACTAATATTTAGTCTTACCTGTATTTTTCCTATAAAGCATATAAAAAGAGCACCTGGCCTTGAAAATGGGTGGTAGGTTTTTTTTCCTCTGCCACTGGATCTATTTCTGTTTTTAGGGGTTAAGTTTGTGGTTTTCTCAAGGACAGAGATAAGTTCACTGTAAAACTAGAATTTCATATTAGGTTATCTTTCATATCATCTTCTTGGCTCAACCCTTCCATTATTCTATTCCAGAATTTAATATACCTGTGGCTAGTACAAGGCTGAGCTAGAAAAATCTGAAGGTAACATTTTGCTGAACAGTTGCCATTTTCAAGCTCCCAAGCCAAGATAGGATGTAGAAGTGATGTAGGAAACAATTACAGATAAAAGAATTTCAGTGAGGGGTACACTGAGCCTCAAAGATATTCTTTGTAAGTGTGTGGTCCAAAAGCCAAGAATATCTATACCACTTTTTTGGTACAAAAGGGGGAGATATTCTGAGAGAAGAGAGTTGTTTCACAAATGTTTGCCTTTGTTGGGCTCCCACTGCTTCAGTGTCATAAACTGTGGGTAGAGACTGCCATGAATGAGCCAGACATTGTGTGAGTTCTGTAACCTTGGGAAGAATCTGAGTGTCAAGTTATTCAGACAGAACACCAAGGCACCAGTGCCCGTCTGGGGTCTCCAATGGGGCACAGCTGGGCGGGAGATACAGAGCCACATCTTGAGTGTGCATATGGCCTGGCAACACTTAAACTCAGACTTCACCAATACCTGTGGAAGCACGATGCACAGCAAACAATGAGACCAAACTTCACACACTTCACCATGTGTGTTTAAACCTAGTTGTGATTTTGTCATGTGTAATTTAGAGGATAGATTTAGTTTTTCTCAAACAATTTTGAAGTTTCTTTATAATATTCCCCCTTCTTTCTACTCTTTCCCTTTTCCTTCTTCCCTCTCATTCTCTATAGCCACATATTTGTTGACTTCTTACTTTATTTTCAGATATTGTGTATATAATGATGAAAACACCCTGGATATTGTTCTTGTTTTGTAGTGTTTTTGGACTTCAAAGTCAATTAGAAATATCTTCCAGTCTTATTAAGCAGAGCCAGATGAACTATAGGAAAATCATTGACATTTTCATTCGCTATTATAGTTCCCAAGGCTGGAAAGGACTCCTCCCACATAAATGCCCCTGTGAAGCAGCATAGATTTAAATAGCTCTTCTGTTTATGACATTGATTTAAACTTCTGGAGAAGCAGTAGGTAACTAGTTTAAAATGTGAGATGTTCCAACAGTTACTTTCACCAAGATAGGGGATGACTGGAGAACAAATACTTTAGAGCTTCCTCAGAAAATGACTTTACAATTTCATTTATTTCCACATTTATTGAACACATTCATGGTGTTACCTACCAGAGCATCTGCTACAGATTAGTAATTTAGTACCCTGTACTGTTCACTGCTGGACATTTGAAGGTGAATAATAAATGATTTTTGTCTTGACATTGTTCACAATGTAGCTGGGAAGAAAGCATACACAGAGATCCTTACAAGAGGGTGTAGGAGAAGGCAATAATGCAGATACATAAGGCATCAAAGTAGTGTCCTTGTCCTGGTGCCTCACCACACTCATGTCAGAGGGAGTCTTACTGATCACTGGTATCCTCTGAAGAGCTGCACTTGGTGGGTGACTCTAGCTCTATAGCCCAGGACCTGACCCTTCATTTATTCCCATGTTTTTCAAAGAACCTATCAAGTCCTCATGAAAAAAATGTGTGTTTTCTAAGAGGCAGAACGGTTCAGTTTCCTCTTGGGAGTGAATCTGAATCTACAACCTGGTGGGTCAAAAGTATCAGAATCAACTCAATCTAACTTAATAAACAAAAATAAAGATTTAACATATATTATTTAGGAATGTGTTGGTGGCCAAGTACAGTGATACCATCAGACACCAAGAAGAATTCTAACTGGAAAGTGCAGCTTTCAGACAGTTTTTTCTGTGTTCAAATTAATGTATTTTTCTTTCTCTCTAGACAAGCTTTCATGTCTTCCCAGTTCTTATGGAAGCAATTATAAAATTATAGTTTCCATGTCTTGGTGTTTCAGATGCCACTGTATTAAAAAACTGCCAAATTCCCAGGAGATGGTTGTATCGTTTCAACTTGAATCAACCATTTCTGCTGGTCCAATTAGCCTTTGTCAAGCATAGATGTCACAGTAGCAAGATGGCTGACAGGAGCTCAACCTATGACTTCAGAGATCATGTGTAAGGTAGAGGAAGATGGTAACAAAGCAAGTGGGGTGGGTACCCTGGAAATATGTTCCTCGAATACAAATACAGTCCTACCAAACACCCCCCAACATGCACATACACACACACATGAATGGCATCCGCATGTTTCCAGTAAAAAATAATGACAATAACTGAAACTGTATTTACTTAAACTTCTCCCATCAAGAAAAAATATTTTAAGTAAAATTTTACCATTGTGGTCTTTTCATTAATCTTAACTAAGGGATTGAATTCAGTAACTTCCTAGGTTTCCTCTACAGCTATAATTCTTTGATTAAAGGTATGGGGTATTGTCAGGTAATTATGAATTTCCACATATAGTTTCTAGCAGGACATTAATTAAGTTCCATGAATGTTTAGGAGTGCCACAGCTATACTCACAGATCTTATTTAAACTAACACTTACCTGCTTATTCACTGATTACCTTGGATCCAGATAATATGGAGCTATTTGTCAAAACCAAACCAACTTTAAGTGACAAAATTTTTTTTCTCTATTGACCATAGTCAATAGAAAATGTTATAAGTTTAATAGCTATTCAACTATGGTGTTATAACAAAACAAAATTAAAAACAAGAACTTCTGTGGAAACCTAAAAGCTAAAATGACAAAAAAGACTTAGCTTCTTAAGGTATCTATTTTTAAGGACTGACATGTAAACATCAGGGGTGTGTGTATGTAAGTTCTGGCATTGTTTTTAAAAAAGTCAATCTTACTATTTATTTTAAATATGTAGGCATTAGATTAAAATGTGTAGGGTTCAAATACTACTAGGCAGTATAATGCTTCGTATACTCCTAAACACACTCATTCTTTAGCTTTTTGTTTTCCCAGGATAAATGAAGAAAAAGCGTTAAGAAAATATACACAAAGATCCCAAAATATATATGAATTCACATGAAAATGGAAAATACAATAGACAATGTGCGTTAATGTCATTTCAGCCTCCTGCATAATTTAGGCCTTTCCGCAGGCTGATTTGGTTCATATCAGTGGTCCTTCACTTGACTACATTCACATATCCTCACATTCTAAATCTACTTATTAATTTTTGCAGGAAGGTGTTCTGGAGGCGATTTCTATGTGGAGCTCTTCACAGACGATAATGGTAGACATGTCATCTAAAATTCTCCTGATTTTCTTTAGCCTGACAAATCATTTCTTCCTATCACGAATTTAGAAGCCCTCGAGCACATGGGGCAAAGCAGCTTTTTTAAATGGACAAAACAAAATCTTCATCCCATATATATTTGCATTACGAAGAAAAATATGCAAATCTCCTGGCGGAGTGCAGCTGAGGGACACATAAGCAGTTGACGAAAAGATACTCATTGAAATACAATTTCTCTGCCATTGTTGGGTGCCCCTCCCCACTCTCCCTAACTGTCTGGACTGGATGGGGGAGACGTTACGGAGCCATGAATGTATTTCCCATATTGGCGAGGAAGCAGGGATGGAGCTAATGTACTGTGTATTCAAATGAGACTCCTTAAAGCAGAGTTGAATTGAACTCAGATGCAAATCACAGCGACAGGAGCACTTGCTGCTGCCCTTTGTCCTTTCTGTCTGTGTCCTAAAGCAGACGGTCAAGGACTCCCAGCTGAGATGTTTAGCCTTCTGAGAAAGTAAACAGTCTTGTCCTCCCTTCCTTAATATAGACAGTTCATGATGTGCCCTGCCTGCTGAGAAGGTGCGGAGCAGCTCTCATCTGGGTGGGGGTGCCAGACGGGAGAGGGGGGAAGGGAGGGTGCTGGTTTCCTGAAGGACAGACCAGAAACAGAAGAGAGAGGCCAGCAAGCTCTGCACCGGGCTGGGGAACAGAAGCACTGGAAATAAAGGCAAGATGGATGATAAAAGAGAATCCAGAATTCATTGGGAAAAAAAGGAAAGAGGAATAATGAAATGGAAAGACAGTCCTACAAAATAAATAAAATGTTGCATGATGTTTGTAATTATCTATAATTAGTTCTCTGTGCCTTATAACCAAAAGCAAGACTCCAAAGCAGGCCCAGCACCTCACTGAGAAGCACCTAGTAAGGCCAAGCAAGATGAAAAGAATTTACCTTTCATCCTCTAAAACTCCTTCAGTATATTTTTAGTTCAATGATACATTATCCTTAAACTTGCTTCTTCGGGAGAAATGTTGTCTTCCATAGCCACTCCTGCCGGTATCTTCATTCCTGAAAGCATTTCTGGCCAGTAAGGCTTTCCCACTGTGCAGTGTTACAATTGCACTGACCACGCACACTCTCCAAAGGCACCCACACTCCAATGTGGCGAAGCCAGATGAAAGTTGTTCCTTGCACAGGCTCTCAGCCCCTTCCTACTTCCTTCCTGCTCTTGCCTTCTGCCCCTTCCTTCAAACAAGTTAAAGACTCGCTGGAAGAGAGAGGCCCAGCCTGAAAGATGACTGTTCAGGTCATCTGGCTGGAAGCGGAGCCCTGAACAGCCTTGTAAGAAGAGACCAGAGTTCGAGGGTGTGGGGGACTTACTCTGTGTACTGCATCAGTGGCTGAATTAATGCAAAAAATAAAATAGCATGTGCTCTCCTTAAAAAATTGCTGAATAAAATTCAGCAGGACAATTTAAATATATGAGCTAATTATCTGTTGTGAGTGAATTAAAAATAGGCAAAGTTTCACAAAGCATTCTGTTTTTTTAAAAAAATAATTTTGCTCGTGCTATTCTGCTAACGAAATGTCAGCTCCACTAGCAGAATCCTATCATAGTCTTTTCGTTTTCATGAATCTATGTATTATTCATAAGAAAAAAAGATTCCCATTTCATAATTCTGCAATGAGAAACATTACAGAACATTCTGTTCTGAGTGGACATGCAAAGCACAATTTCTGGAAGGACAAGTGCCTCCTAGCATCCTCTGATGGGCTCAGTGTTGTAACAGCAAGTACCACATGTGTACAAGTTCCTTCAGGCCCATCGGGCACATGATAGTGTCGCTGTGTGCAGAATTTACAAGAGAACAATTACAGTGGAATTCAATCCACAGTAATTGTGGGCCCCATTTTTTATCCATGTGATGAGTGTTGGCCCAACACCAAAAAGGGCATAGATTTTATGATACCATATGTCCATGGAAGGAAAAGGCCCTAACTTCCTTATTTTTCTATTCTTAGTGGTCACTGACAATGATTCCCCAATGAGAATAGAGCTCCATTTAACTGCAGAAGATATCACCTCTTAGACCTTGAGGTGAGTGGAAGTTTTGAAGCTGTATTTTTTTATACCTGTAAAGGAAATTTTTCTCCTTCCCCATTTGCAAGTAGCATGTATGCCTCTTTAATTATTTTATCAAACAGAAAACACAAGAGAAAAATGTCCAACAATATTTTGCATCAGAAAGACCCAGGAAATAAAACAAAACTATGTATTTCTGGAGGATTCAGGGATAAGAGGGAAGGCAGTGTTTGGAAGAAAGACTGATCGCCATTTCAAGGCAGTGAACATCACCAGGAACCTGCTCAGTCAGAGGTGAGTAGAACCTGTTGGGCAACGCCTTGCCTTTGTTTTGGCAAGCCAAGAGTAAAACTCATGAGAAAGAGGTGGATTTTAGCATACAGCAAGCATACAGGTGTGAAGCAGCCTTTACCCAAATGAGGCTTCCTGCTGCATCACAACATGTAGCAGGTTCCTCTGGGGTTTCTGCACAAGGAGGGAAATGGCGCTAGGCTCCAAAACTTGGGTCTGAATGATTTTGATATGCTATGTCTCTCTCAAGACAGCATAGTTCCCCCCATTTTTCCACTAATCATCTTTTCTCACAGTCATTCTCCAGTGAATGAACAATGCAACAAGATATTTTGTAGGGTTACCAGGAGGTCAGAGTTCAGCTCTAGAAATAATGTTGAAAAAATAATTAATTAGCTGACTTGCTCTGACTCTCTTTGGGAAAGTCTTCTGTAAGACTGCAAGAAGGATAAGTGGAAAATAGGAAAAGAGAAAGGAAAGGACAGACACGGGAATATTGTGGAAATTTAAAAAAGGAAGACAAAACTGTCTTCACTTGCCCTTTCAAAAGGATTTGAAAGAAGATTTTCCTTCCACCCGCCCCACAGTATTTCTGTCCTGTTCTGTTCTGTCCCCACAATAAGTAAACAGCAAACTGTTTCTTTGAGAATAAACAGTATTTACTGCATTCACAATTAACCAGAGTGGTTGCACACGTTCAGAGTTGTTTTCATTCACAGCTTGCTTGGGTGGAAGGGTTTAGGAATACACAAATGATCACAACTCAGCAAAACTGACTCTGCCCTCAACTCAAGAAATTCAATCTGCTCATCCAGCAGCCTTCAAAATGTCAAAAACGTCCTTGACTCCCCCGTAGAACCGTAAGCTAAAGGTCAAACAGCTGATCCTCTATCTAACATCCTAAGACTTTTGCTTTCATTTGGGGGGCTTACACATCTGGCTACAGTCTTCAAGGACAAAGGATGTATACACTGATATTTGACCTTTCCAAGGTTTTTAATTGTTTCCATTCTTTGAAGGTGACCAGGGAAGGGGAGGAGGGCCATGTGACCACTGAGCAGGGTAAGGACCATGTGGCTAGGAGTGGGGTGAACTCCAGGGAATTTGGTGGAATGGTGGTCTTCTGCTTAATTTTAACACCTCAACAATGAAATGACACTCGGGGAACTATCCTTTGCTCTGTGGCTTCTGACCCAGGGGAAGAGAATGAATTTAGCAAAGCTATTCTTGTCAAAACCTGAGAAATGAGAAAATGATCATTCATGGATGGATTATATATTTGGCTGTGTTTTATAACCGATCAAGTGAAAACAATTAAGGATTGCATAAGGGCCAAGAAATTTTCACATCTGGAAGAAGCAAAGATCTAGGATAGAGATCAAGGAACAATAGAAATCTGAATGACTTCCAGATTTTAAAAAAATATTTAGGAAAGACAATTATTTAGCTGCACTGGAGTGCCCTAGATTTAAATTCAACTAATAATAATATTAGGAACCTTAACACAGCATTTAGTATGACTGCTATTTGAAATGGTTAAAGTATAATGAATTGCTTCATCCTTACAGTGACCCTACAGAGGAAATAATAATTTCATTCCCATCTTTGAAATGAGGCAGTGTGGCTCAGAGGGCTCTGTAAGTTACCTTTTATATCTACAGTGGTGGAGGCAGACTCAGAACCCAGACAGTCTGGTTAGAGCTGTGATCTCGGCTGCTACACAAACCTATTCAGCTCTTGAGATATGCATTCTCTATTTTAAAAGAGTGGATTTTTGGGGAAAGGATATTGCCCATATCTACAATTATTTTTAGTGCTTACTGGTTGCTAAATTGAGAAGAGAGTTCTGACATGTTCCCTGCCAAATTCTGAATATTCAATGACAGGAACATGTTATCAAATAAAATGCTAAAAGATGATTTTTAAAAATCCTCAATCGAACTTCTCATTCCCTGGGTACTAACTTCCAAGTATCTTGTTATTGAAAGTAGGCTTATCATGATTGCAAGCTTGCAGATTTCAGCTTCCTCTCAAAGAGAATACTGTCTGCAGTCTACACTCGGAGTACCCAGCTCTTTCTTAAAGAAGTTATTATAATTTCAGGGCAATAATTGTTCGTTTTCTTCTTTGTTCAATGTTTACCTTCCTTGCTGAGCGATGTATTTCTAGTATACACTCTGTGCCTGGCTTTCAGCAGATGCTGAGGTAATACTTGTACAATCAAACGTTGAAATGAATGAACGAATATAGCTGGGTAACATCTTCCTGGTTCACCAAGGTCATTACCTTCTTTCTGGTGCTTACTACCCCTGGAAATGCAGGTGACATATGGAATATTAACCCTGTGCTCGTCCTTGGCAATTCACCAAGGAACTTTCTTGTTCACTGGCAGGTTCACATGCTTGCTTTGTGTAGGAGGGATTTCAATGTGTTACACAAGGGATCTTTTTTCCTAAGGATGTGATTATTCCTGGCTGGATCCTGCTGCTGTGATGTGCCATCATCTGACAGAGCTCATGAGACACGGGATTAGGCTTTCCTCATTGTATGAAGTGACTTCGACACGTTGCTTGGTGTATTAGAGTGAGTATCGTGGATCACTTTACAAAGACAACAGCTACAGCCATTACTCCAACAGTTATGTCATAACTTGGTGTGTGTGACACCTCTCCATGGTGCATGTAACAAAACATTTATTCTTCTCATCTGTCAATGTATTTGTATCCCTCATTCCCCCCCTCTCCCTGCATCTGTCTTTCTCTTTCTCTCTTTCTGTGTGTGTGTGTATGTGTGTGTGTGTGTGTGTGTGTGTGTGTGTGTGTGTGCTCTCTCTCTCTTTGTGTGTGTATATGTCTCTGCCTCTCTCACTCTCCTTTCACAAGCTGCAGGATACATCACAATTCCCAAACAATTGGCTCCTCTGCAAAAATATTCTTCAGGCAGCCACTTTCTTACACCATGTTTCTGAATGATTGTATACATTTTTCCTAATAAGAAACAGGCTATTTAAAATGCAGGGACAGTTTCAAAGCACATAATGATATTCAATTAACTAAATATGAGCTACACCTCAGTGCTGGAGGTTAAAACACTTTTGTTTGACTCTTGAGGAAACTACAACTTTCATGGGATTATCTGGTCTAAAAGACATAAAATCCTTGAAACAGGCTAGAAAAGGGCATTTTTCATAATGCACTCATCCCACTTCTGCCCCCAAATGATACAGGATCTGAGACAGTGTGAGATAATCCCCCAATTAGGTGCAGGAGGAAACTGAGCTGAAATGGCTTATCTGAAGTCACACAGTTAATCAACACTAGAGCAGGATTAAGCTCAGGGTTGCTGGATCATAGCCATGTGCATATTATACTTCTCTAAAACCATTAGTCTGTGAGTGAACTTGAAGATCATTGGTTTGTAACATTAGGTTTAGGTGGCTGAGGCAGGAATGATATGCACGTGAGGCAATGGCACCACTGGTGTACTGAAGTAGATTCTCCTGACAACTTCATCTCTCTCCTGAGAAGGGAGACATTCTGGCCCTGTGGGCTGTGTGTCTTCTCTACTTACAAGTGTGGAAATATTCCGGCTTGCTTTAAGCATGGATAGTAGGCTCTTCCTAACAGGAGCAAATCCAGGTGTCAGAGTGTGGGCAGTTACAGGCAGGACTAGCCACCTAGCTGAGCTACAGGATCTGACAAATACCCAGGTGAAGAAGACACTGGGCCAGAAAGGCCAGCTAAAGTGGGGATAGGGTGGTAAGGGAGAAGACAAAAAAGTGGTACTTACTGAGTTTCTTCCATGGGTCAGGCATGAGAATGTTTTGATATTCTCATTTGATTGGTGAGACCATGCGGCTCTAGGAAGATACTCCATGAGTCTGCTTTCTTTTAGAATGTAGTTTGTCTGGATCCCATATTCTTGGCCAGGGAACTGTTTAGGGATGGGTTTTGCATTGAACAGTTGTGCCCTGGTACAAAGGTGATGGCATCCAGCCAGGCCTCTCATCACCACACTGTCCATCTGGACACCTTCTGTTGGCAGCAGGATCCCATGACTCTGCTACCTCTTCCCACCATTCCTGTGGACTCAGTATCCAAAGAGTAGGTATCCACATTTTGAACCCAAGAGTTTAATGATAGCTAACAACTTAGCTCCAGATAAGAGGATTCTACAGAGCGCAGGAAGTGTTTGCCCGGGTGGTCTATCACTCACTGGATGTTTGTTTCCTGCTGGTGTGGGTAGCCAGCATGTGGTGTTGATCATAGCTACAAAAGAGCCAAACCTTTCAGGTGTTCTTGAACTGAGGGAATAAGACCATGTAGGCCTAGACTTCCCGAGACCACTTTGCTGAGTTTAGTCAGTCTTTTGCTCTTAAATCAGAAGTGGTATAAGAAATTTGATGATGGGAGAGTTTCTACCAAAGATTAACTCCTATTCCTACCAAGAACTCAGACAAAATTGGTAGAAGCAGCAAAGTAGGGCCACCCAGACTCCAAGTTCTGAGATGACTAGAACACTACAATACATTAAAGAATCATCTTTCATAAATGCAAATAATTTGTATTTGAAGTTTAAAACAAAGCTACTTTAAGAGTATAACAGCAATTCAAACCAGACTGGCCTAAACCATAAGGAAATTTATTATCAAATGGAAAAGGAAACTCAGCATCAGGGAAAGCCCCAGGGCTTGTTGATTGTATTGCTCAAAAATGTTTTCAGGCCTAGGTACTGTTTGACTTTGTCTTTATACTAAAGCAGGTTTTTCACATGATGGTCACATGATGGATGCTAGCAGCAGCAGATAAGGCAAACTTTTGCGTTTATTTCAATTGAATAGAAGTAGTATGATTTTTTTTCCTCCAGAATCCTCAAGTGATCCTTTTCTTGAATTTCAATGGCTTAAATTGACTTAGTTCTGCCCAGCTCTGAACCAATCCCTGGCAAGCGAGAGGAGAGGTAATGACCACAAATAAATGCTGAGAAATTGTTCAGTATCCGCAGGCCATGGTGGCAAATGCCTATAATCCCAGCGCTTGGAAGGCAGAAGCAGGAGGATTGCCGTGAGTTTGAGGTCGCTCTGGGCTATGTAATGCGTTCAAGGCCAAACTGCCCTACACAGTGAGACACTGTCTCAAAAAAACAGAAAGAAACAACCAAAAGCCTATTTTTTTTCTAAAATGTCACTGCAACCAGAAATCCTTACTCATAATATATTTAAGGGTTTGATCCAAGAAGCAAAGCTAGTACAAGCAATGCAGTTGTGAGAGCTGATGACATAAGCCATACAAGCTGCCACCTCTGTGTCTAGTATGTGCTCTGAAGCCATGCTGGGAACAGCTAGATCAGCACTCGGGAAGGAAAGCTCAGCACCTAAAGGAGGAGATCTGAGGAGCTGCTTTGGTGCCACCTGTGTCACTGAGGTAAGAGGGAATTCTGGAGGGTCCTAGCTTCAGTTCAACTAAACTGACAAAGAGCAAGGCACTTCTGCATGACTCGTTTAGTGTAATGATTCCAAACTGGGGTGATTTTGCTTTCCAGAGGACATTCAGCTACGCCTTAAGACATTATTTGGTTGCCACAAGTAAGAATAAACTGCTGCTATCTAGTAGGCAGAAGACAAAGATGCTATTAAGTGTGCTACAATGTACAAGACACCCTGTCAGCAGAGAATCATATGATTCAAAATGTCAGACTGAAATACCTTGGTCTGGAGAATTGTCAGTTTTGAACAAGTCTTTTTCTAATTTATCTCTATTTTAAACTCCTAGACCAGAAAAAAGCAACTGCTTAAGTGTATGTATGGTGAGAACTGGGGACATATGTCTGCATTTGAGAATATAGCATATACCCCGGACATATGGCACCTGTCATAAAGAGCTGTTATTAGAAAATTAAGATGGATAGATGGCTAGAAAGACAAATAGACAAGTAGTAACATACCTTTTAATCCACGAAATAATTGCAAATCTGTAAGGAATATGGTCTATATCTTTCATTTCTTCAACTTTTCTCCCACATCTCATAGTGATTTGTATTTGGGTTGATGTCTTGGTTACTTTTTTCTCGTTGCTGAGACAAAATACCCAACACCCAAAATGAAGGAAGGAAAGGTTTATTTAGCTTACAGTTCATGGAGGTCTCAGTCCATACTTGGCTGGTTCAGAAGCAGAGTGGGACATGGCAGAGGGCAAACTGTTAATGGTAGCACAGCACAGCAAAAACAACCAACAAAAAGGGAGGAATGGCTACAAGCAGCCTCTCTCCTTCTCTTATATTGTAAACAGGCTACCCTCAACCAGGGGGCATGTAGCTCTCACAAAATGTCCATGCCCTCCTCTTCCACAGGCTCAGGATGTGTACAAAGTAAGCACCCTGCTTCCTGCTGAATCACTCAGCCAAACCTCTAGACTCCCCAAGTTGACACAATGTGTAAACCATAAGAGTTGATATCTATTGTTTCTGATTTATTTTGCTAGGGTATGGGACCCCACAAGGCCTTCCCATTCAACCACACTTATAAATACACAAGACCTATTTGTATATTCACAAATTATATACAGCATCAGTACATGGGCCATGGGCCTCTTGATACATGGTTTACAGGGGCAGCACAGATCCTTTTTAGACAGGACTTTTATCATGTTGAAAAAGAGGTTGGAATGCCAGTATTGATATTTCCAGTTAAATTCTCAGCAAAATTCTTCCTGGTGATTTAATGGCAACATTTAAAGCAGATGTCACTTGACTGATGACACTGGAGTGGGAGAAAAAATTAAGCCAAGAGAGGTAATAGATCCCTTCACAGTCTCCATTTTCTACTAGGTTATTAGCACTTCCAGAAAATTCCATAGCATGGATTCTACCATTGTTCAGGAAGCAGTGTGAAATAGAAGTGGGGAGAGATACCAGTTGATGGTAAAGTGCTTATGGATCTGATGCTGTAACTTACTGGCCTTTCACAACATAGCTGAAAAATCCCACCAACCCTATGTAATGGTTAAGTTGAACTATATGTCTTGGAATTAATTCTCTAGTATTAGAATTTAGGATTTTGCTTATAAAGAGTTGTAAATAAACTCCACTGAATACACTTGTTATACAAATCATTGTGTTACTGTGCTCATGAGTATTTTCTTAAGATGCATTTCTATAATTAGAGTCACTGGGTAAAGGGGCATCCATACATTAAGGCCCTGCATGTTCACTTTGGAACAAATATTTCAATGTGTAGTGGCTTATCCCTGGAGGAGGGTTGTATATGAATTATGATCATGGGTTTTTGTTGGCTATAAGCAGCCCAGCTCTATGCTTTGTTAAGAGCAAATGGGCCTGCTCAGAGTAAACATTAAACAAACCTCAGTTCTATAATCTGGCACTCAACTGTTCATTTCTTCAACATAACAGGAAAAAAAGTGGTTTTGATAGTGTTGTGCACACACTGATCTATTGAAGTACTAGTACAGATATATATTTAATTTCTGTGAAAATAATTGGGTCTGCAGAAATAATTACAGCTATCAAATTGTTTCTTCCGAAAAAGAAAGCAGAGCTGGGATATAGCTCAGTGGCACAAGTGCCTGCCTGGCAAGCACAAGGTCCTGAGTTCAACTCCCAGTACCAGAAAGAAAGGAAAGTGGGTTTAAACCATGAACTATCAGAGTTACAGCTCTTTTGATCTTCAGGAAAATATGTACGAAACTTGTTCACAAAATAGGGGTTAGCAGGGTAGAAGGAAGGAAAGAGGTCCTTCCAGTGACCCCAACATCTCCCAAAAGCAAGGGTTGGCAGGATCTCAATCTCCATCTGTCCCTCAGCTCTTCACTCCTAGCCTCAGACCAGCACTAAAAGGGCAAAGATCGGGCTGCCAAGAAAATAAGAGATGCGATGCTTGTGCTTGCTCTGTCAGTGTGGCTTCTGTTACATAGCTGGTTGATGCACTTTCACATCTTGCCTTCCTCAGGCATCAAACCATCTTACAAAGTTTATATCAACATTTTTCAGATGGGAAATGCGGATCAAAGAGTATAAGTTGAAGTTACTTGCAGTTATCATGCAAGCTAGGGCAGGAAATGGAGTTCGAACCTTTAGTCTATAACTCCAAGCATACAAGTGACCCACTTAGGCCTCCCCCCACTGCTATTTCTCCAGCAGTGACTTCTACATGCCAAATACTTTCACATAAAAACCCCCTTATATGTTTACTCCTCAGTTAACCCTCAGTCACCAATGTCATCCCTGTATTAGTTGGTCAGGGTTGCCACAACAGAGTGTCACAAACTGAGTGTCTTAAACAACAGAAACATATTTCTGAACAGAAATTTCAGTCAGGAGGCTGCAAGTTCAAGACCAAGGATTGGCGGGGCCATACTCCCTTCACTGTCTAGGGAAAGACTGGTCACTTCAGGCTTCTCTCCCAGTGCCTTCTGGCTCTGTGTTCTGGTAGAATTTTGACTGTGTCCCTATAACCTAGCTTTGCATGGCTTTCTCCCTGAACCTGTGTCCGTCTTCAGATTTCCCTTCTCCATAGGGACACAAGTCATTGTGGAATCCCCCTACTCTAGGATGATGAACTTGAGTTAGGTGAGTATGGACTCATATTAACTAAAGTAGTTATGTCCTGAATTACCTGATTTCCAAGAAAGGCCTTACTCTGAGAACCAAAAGTTAGGGCTTCCGCATGCAGTAAAATTTGGGGAGGACACAATTCAACCCATAACATCATCTCCATTCTTCACAAAACAAAACTAATTTATCAAAAGTTGCTTAGCTTGCAAATGGCAAAGCCAGGACATGGAGTCAATTTCTCTGAGCAGGAGCCCACAGTGTTCTGCTTTTATAGTTCCTCTTTCTCCCCCTGAATAAACATGGATTAATTCAGAGCCAATCTGACTGAGGCATGAGCAATTGTCATACAAACTGTGCATTAGAAATGCAAATAAAATGTAACTACAAAGATGGTTTAATCCCAAATCAGCTCACCTGGTGAATTTAAAAGGGCACAAGAGGCCTGGGAGAACCTTGATTTGGAGAACATAGGACTCTCAGTCTAGGGGACTGTTTCTTAGGAAAAACAGTGACTCGCAGCTGGACAGTTACTCGGACTCTCAAGCCAGTTTATAGGGACTAGGAAAGAGAAAACTGAGACTAGATTGCTAAATGTGGTGCAAAGAATTCACAACTTAGGCTTGAATATCCCAAAATGGACAACGCCCCTCTCTCACATCTAATTTATGATGCAACTAAACTAGGGAGGAGGTGCTAATGGCATGAGCCTAAAGTGGGATGACTAATGCCCTGCTTTGTCTGAGAAAGATTTTCAAAGCTATACCCTAGATAGTGCTAGGCAAAGGGGGTGGTTGTCACCAACTACAAAGGGAAACCTTAAAGCCTGTACATGAACTTGGTTGATGAGTAAGGAAGGGAGTTCTGGTTTAAGACCCATGGTGCTGCATTAGGAAGTTGCCCAAGGAGACTTCAACCTCTGGCAGGAGCAGGGATGCTACTGGACAGCATAGCTAATTCCTATGGGGCTTTTTCTCCCTAGGGAAAACTCAATTGTTTTGTTACACTGCTTTACTAGCTGAATTAGAAATGTTAGGAGACAGATCACAGACAGGCTTCGGTCCACGCATCAGAGGTGAAGTCACCATCGTGGGAGAGCCTTTCTGGGTCAACCCCTCTCTCCTTTCCCTGATCTGGTCCTTCCCATGAACAGAAGGGAATTTCTTGAAATTGTCTGATCATAAAAATCAAGGAAGGCTAATTTATTCAAAATCTCCAGGGAAGAGCCTAAGAAGTGATATATTTTTTTAAAAAATATAATTTCCCTAGGTGATTATTAAAAGTGGGTAAAACTGAAGACTGTATGCTGCTAAGAAACTATCCTCCCTCCTCCGAAGAATCTAGGGTAAAAATCTTCCCCAATTTCCATGCAGTCAGAGTACACAGAGCAGAGAGGAGCTAGAGAATCCATGGTTTGTTTTTTTGTTGATGTTGTTTGATTGTTTTTTTCTTTTTTGTCTCAAAATAAGCAGGAAAGAGAGAAGATCTGATCTTGGTTTTCCTTTCATAATTTGACCATAAGGGAATCTTTACCTCTACCTTATCAAAATGTTTCAGCAGCCAAAGAAGCTTGCGAAGGAAAGGAGCTGGCTTGATCTGGGGCTGCTAACAGGGCCTCAGCACATGGCAGGTCACAGAGGATTCATCTCAGCGTTGTGCTCAAGTCTGCGAGGAGGAAGGGGCGGGCTCCAGATTGTTAAGCAGCAGCAGCTGGCAGCTTTATTGTTTTTTAATTAAATAACCTCTAGCCACATAAGCATGCACCAATCCCCCCCACCCCCTCCTCCTCAGGAAACCTCATTAAGCAAGAGGACTATAATTAAACCCAGAATCCACAGTGACACTCCTACCATCAGTCTATTGCTTCTGTGACTGGCTGGTGTGGGCAAAAATCTGACTCTCTCCTCTGCATTTTATAGGCGGAGGGTAACGGGGGAGAGGCCATCTTTATTTGTCGCTTAATGGGCAACTTGGCCCTCCCTTCAGGGCAACCAGATGTGTCTCTCCTTACCACCTCCAGCGCGGATGGCTGCCCATCAAATAAAGCAAGACATCCTCCCCGAGGGGCAACTTTACCTCAAACAGGTGAGCACGTGGATTCCAAGAGTGGGGGAATTTTCCTGACATTATTGCGCCACGCATTTGGGCCCAATACGTCAGGAATCTTTTCACATGATCGGACATGGACCTGGATGGCCATGAGCATTTTTAACTTATTATGCGTGCTTATTTCTCAGCAGGGCCAGATGGCTACACACGAGAATGCGTCTCCCATCCGGTCCGCCCTTCCTCTCTTGCCCTCCCGTCTTGCGCTTTCAGCCTTTCGCCTGCTCTCGGCTTCAGCTTCCCTGGTTGCCTTCGCCTGTGTTTGAACTCTTCAGCTCCCAGTTTCTAATTGTAGACTCTGTTAGCGCTTGGTGGCTTTTTCTATTGATACAAGAAAACCGGTTTGTCCAGATAGAAGCAGACTCCTCTAAAAATTCTCCTCTTAGGAGAGGAGTGTGGGGGAAGGAACCCGCACACAGAAAGGTAGGGCTGTTTTCAAGTGCCACCAGCTGTGTAAAGTCCAGCGCCTCTCCCCACCCCCAGCTTGGACAAAGCTCTGACAATATTATTTCTAGCGAAACCCTCAGATCCAGTGAAGATGAATTCATCATTTACGTCATTCCTCTTTGTAACTGACAATTCATATCACCCTAAGACCTGACATTTCCACTTTCCCCCATTGATAAATAATCTCTTTCTGATTTCTGTAACTGAGACACACCATAAGCCCAACATACGAAGGGAGATTCACTGGCCTTTTGCTTCCCGTGTGAGCTCCTGAAAAACTGAGTCTGTGCTGCCATTTGGGCATTAACTCCTGACATCCGCTTACCGTGCTTTGGTTGGCTCTAAGAGAATACCATATTTCAATTCTTTGGGAACGATTTAACTGATCAAATACATGGCATCTGGTTGTTATGGCAACTAAAGTTCTAAAAATAATATAAAGAAAAGACCACCTTTAATTGAAATCACAAGAAGTTGTTATGGTAACTGGAATTTTTAAAAGTAACTAGGTTAAACTACATTTCATTTCATGTAGCACTTTGCACAAACAAAGTCTGATTAAAATATCAGGTTTAATTTAATCAGTTAATTAATGTCACTAAATGTCATTTATCTTATAACTCTCATTTACATTCATGGCTGAATTATCCACAATGCTAATTTGTCACCAGTCTGACTTCACTTTAACATCCTGGATCTGAGGGGAAATACGTACTGAGTGTCATGCTAGGCTTGACCTAAGATCTGATCCTACCTCTCCTCAGATTCCAGAAGCCTCTGTTTTTTTTCATCTGTGAAATGGGATGATACTGCCAGCTTTGTCACATTTCTGTTTGGATCACAAAAATTTATGTACTTGAACATGTTTTAATATTCTACAATGTACTACAGTGAAACATTTTATTATTGTATCACATTCCTTCATTTATACACTTGGATATTGAATTTTAAACAAAGTAACCATATGAACATAAACTAGAAATGTATACGCTTACAATTCTGGATATAACTTTGAGTCTAGTGACTAAAGATTAAAATGTATCTTTATCTTCTGTGCTAAAACTTGCAAAAAAAATGGAAGTATCTTAATGATAAGGGTAGTATTAAACTCTTCTTTGACATCCCATACAATATCTTGCATACAGAAGGTACTTGAGTACTACTTAATGAATTTGTATCAATACATAGTATTTTAGGAGTGTGGTCCACAGGCTTGGGGACTTGTGCTTAAATGAACTCATAAGCACATCAAATTATCTTCATCTTGAGAAGAGAAACAAACATGCAAATAAATATCCTCAATCAAAATTCACAGTTTCCGTGACAGAGAGAGAGAGGGTGCAGCACTACCGGAAGGTGTTGGTGAGCTAAGTTAAGAGAGACCAAACAGAAAGTAAACCTTGGAGCGTATGCCCCACGCATAGGAGGGGTGAGGGATGTCATTCCATTCCATGGGAGCACTGTGTGCGAAGACACATACGTGTTCCAAAAACTCCCCTTGCTGACGTCCAAGGAGAAACAGTAGGAGCTGTAACTGAAATAGACAGGGCTCTGGTCCATTTTGCCATCCAAAAGTAGAAAGGCCAGAAGTTAGTGTTTGAGACCTGAAAATAAATAGTATTGGTTTCCAAAAGAAAACTGCAAAATTGAATTCAATAAATGTTTAAACATCCACAAAATGTAACATTGGGCCAACTTCATTAGTTGTCATGTATACTACTCCTAAATATTTCATTACACTTAAAACAATTTGGAGCTTACATTTTTCTCACTTTGCAAGAATTTCCAACTATGTAAAGTGATTGCCAAGAAATCATAGCCAACTTCAAATTAAGCTAGTAATCTGTAGCCAAATTATTTTCAAAGCAAATTTACATTTTTTACCCCCAAAGTAGATGCATGTTAATACATTTGATTTGGTGTAGGGTGGAAATTCAGAAGTAAGAGTTCCAAGGGCTTATGAAAGTTTAACTGGCATAGGAAGTTTAACTACTATTTATTTTCTTTCCCGTTTTCTTTTTTTGTAAAAGAGCAAAACTAAGACATAAAAATAAGAGGAAATGACACAAGAAAATAATGATAAGACATGGATATGTATTTTACAGCAGTAAAAGACTAAGCTTAATGCAAAGAAATATGGCTATATTGTAGAAAGATTGCTGCACCAGGGTAAGACCTGAGCTCTGTGCCTGGCCAGTGGGAGACTTGGGCAGAGTGGCTGTGTTTCCTGCATCTCAGTCTCCCCTGCCTCTGGGGAGAGGGCTGCTCTCACTCGTAGGAGCATTTACATTTTTTCAACTTCACTCCCTGAAAGGTACTACAAAGCCCACATTAGGGGATAATTTTCCCTGGTCTTTGCTCCTTTAGCTTTTCCAACGGCTTTATGCAATTCTTGCATTAAATTCCTGCCTACTTGAAGTACCTGGAGCTGATTTCTATTCTCATCAGCTAACTCTGACTTGTATACTGTCATTATCCCTACAGTTACTGTTAGTGGTAGAATTGTTCTGCACTAGTCATAGGAACAGGATTTGGTCTTACATATATTATAATTTGAACCAAGTGTGGTGACTTGTCAAGAGATAGCAGCACACCTTTATACTACTTCCGTCTTTGTCCAGGGGCTGGAATAATTGGTAGCTAGTTTGATCAGAAAAGCGTCCCCTCTCTCTCAATACAGAGATCGAATCAGCTACCACCACTGATTAAGATCTGGCATTA
Organism: Dinomys branickii; assembly: GCA_004027595.1. Classification (NCBI taxonomy): domain Eukaryota; kingdom Metazoa; phylum Chordata; class Mammalia; order Rodentia; family Dinomyidae; genus Dinomys; species Dinomys branickii. The sequence continues at coordinate 99,957 of PVLD010001703.1, read as the reverse complement.
AATATTACATCTATTTTTCATTCCCAACGCAGTTACAAAAAGTTGGAAAAATAAGCACAAGAATGTAAAATAACTTTTAACTTAACTCTTTTTTTTAAAAGATAGAGAATACACTACTTAGCCTATTCCTAATAGCTATGGTTGAGGTTTTAAAAAAAAGAAAAAACAAAAATTAAAAGAATGGAGAATTGTGGGAAAAGTTCCCTTCTTGTTTTTCTTTAAAAACAAGCAAGTGGAGAATAACTAATGAGATGGGAAATATGAAAGTAAGTAAAGTATTTCTAATAATGGTGTGATTTTATACCTTACAAAATGTTTATGTAGTTCAATCTATATTGGTAGCCTTTGATTAGTAACACTCAAGTACATACATGCACTATAAAATGAAGGAAAGACTTTTCTTTGCTTTTTGTTAAAAACTAGAAACAAGATGTCCATAAGGTGATACTTTAGTTGATGGTTTATAAATGAGGTCTATTAATATAATAGCTTTTAAAGTTTTGTTTTTAATCATAGAATTCTTAAACCAGAGAAGTTTTCCAGGGGTCTGAGGCTTTAGCCCTCTGCTTGTACCTAAATGTCCCCAGACTAATGATCATCGTTTCTTCTCTTCAGTGACTTACTTCAAAGTAGTTAATTTTTGTTCTTTTATCTTTCCAAAAAAGCCCCATTTTGTAACTGTTTTGGTGTAATTAGCATATATGTGTTTAATTGGCTAACTCAAGTCTCCTTTCCTGACTGTACACTTCTTTTTAAAGGACGGCTGTCCAGTCTTGATTTTCACTTTTCTCCCTAAGCCATCATTTCTCTTATACTATATTTAAGGCAAGGCTTCAAAAATGTGACAGAGATGTTAATCATATGCTGTTTTACAATTGCCTTTGTTATAAGAGACTTGAATCATTGAGGCTGCAGAATCCAGACAAGAGTAACCTCATTTGCTTATATTTTATGTTACCCACTGGTGCATCAGCGCATACAGAAAGCCTGAACAGTAAAAAGTAACTAGCTGTGGTTTCCATTTTTGACAATATTTAGTTACTAGTGTCAGCCTTGGCCTCCACTGTAGATAATAAGGAAACAGTATATTTTCCAACTCTTTTAAGATACTGAAAAAGAGGCAGAATTGCACTGTAGTCTGTGAGAGAAGGCATGGAAACATGTGAGATCTAGAATCTACATCTAGATGCCTGAAGGCATTTTCTGGACTGTGGCTCAGAGAGGGCATGGAAGTCTTGTTCAATTAAAAAGGCAGAGATTAGAGTTTGGGGGAGCTGAAGGTACTGATATTTGGCTTGTAAGACAAACTACTGAAGAAGAGAAAGATATAAAGAGGTATGGTGCTAATAAGGAATTTTATGTCCACTATTGTCTTATTCCTTAAGGCTCTGGTGTATGTGTGCATGTGCATACAGATGTGATTGCTCTCAGGTTTATAATGTGCACATTTGATTTATTCCTGATTCAGAGAAAAAGCAATACACACAAAGTAAAATATATCAGGACCAAATAGGATACTCAGAAGCAAGGTTGGTATAACAGTTGAAAAATTATTAATATAATTTTCCATCAACAGAATATATAAGGAAGAACTACGTGAGTCTCTTAGTAGAAGTAGAAGAAAATACTTTGACAGAATTCAATACCATGGCCCTGAATCAAGGCCAGCAGTTTTCTGTAGCTGTTGGTTTCAAGCAGGAGCCTAAATTGGTATCTTTCTATGGTCTGTTGGCCGTTTCAGAACTTTAGAAATGTAATGGTCAATTCATTAGAAAGTAACAAATAACTAAATAAATTTTATGAGAGAACTTCAAGATGGCAACCGGGTAGGCAACAGAGAGAACCTTCCGGAGGAATGCCACTCAGACAAAGGACAGAAGGGAAAGAGGTGGGTATCCTGAACTCAGGAAGGATCTGAAATGGGAACTGAAGCCCTCAGAAAGATTGATCAAAACCTCTGCTGGAGGAAAGGATCGGAGATCCGCCATGGCGCAGTCGGAGGGAAAGGAGAAGGAGGAAGTCACCGCTCCAAGCACACCCATGGCCCGCGCCCTCGTTCTGGCATTCGCAGCTTCAGCTTCAGAGGCCTATGCTCACAGAAGCCTCCCAACTCGGCCAGAGGAGAGCAGAGTTCCGAAAACTGGTCCAGGGCTGGAGAGAGGAGGGTGCAGCCAGGAAAGGAGGCAATGGCAGTCGGTAACAGTTGTCAGACCCAGTGTGAGAATGAGAGGTTGCGACAGCCACTGGGGCAGAGTCCCCACCCTGCGGCAGCCTTCCTAATCAGTGCCTGGAGAGAGTCAATGCAACTAGCACACAGCGCACCACGCCCGGCTCTGCGCCTGCCTTGAGATGGTGGCCCCCTGCCTCTCAGCTGGGTGAGCAGCTACCGGCAGAGAGCAGTGGGGAACCTCAGCGGTGAGACGCAGCTGCTCCCAGGGATCCGGCCGAGAAGCGCACGGGGGCTCCAGCACTGCAACAGGAGGGAGATGCAGATGGAGGTGGATCACGTGGCTCCATGCCTTTCTCACTCCAACATCAGGCAGGAAGCATGAGCTGGGTTGCCGGGGCTCAGCTCCCACCCTTAACTCTCTCTCAGAGCACCTTGAGTCTCAGCGGCTTGAATAAGCACCGCCTGTTCCTGGCAACAATGGGACGAATCCACGGTCTTCAGGACTCACCCCAAACTATTAATGTGGGCACCAAGAGGGTCTCCTTACAGCTTGCACATATGAACCTTGCATGACCCCGCAGCTGCTCCGCTGTGGGCCCTGCAGCTGCTCTACAGTGGGCCCCGCGGCTGCTCCGCTGTGGGCCCTGGAGGCTGCTCCACTGTGGGCCCCACGGCTGCTCCGCTGTGGGCTCCGCAGCTGCTCTGCCACAGTAGGCCCTGTGGCTGCTCTGCTGTGGACCCAGCGGCTACTCCACAGTGGGCCCCGTGCTGCTCCACTGTGGGCCCCGCGGCTGCTCCGCTGTGGGCCCTGTGGCTGCTCTGCTGAGGGCCCTGCTGAGGGCACCTCACGGACTGGACCCACCCTCACCCATAGCACAGTGAAGGGATGGAGCTGGGCTGTCCGCTGTGAGCATATGTGCTTTTCCACCTCCGACCATGGCAGTTTGTATACACCCATGTATGTTATAGTATAGTCTGAGGCAGCTATATGTCTTCCCAAGGTGAGAGTCCAGGGTTATAGATAAGCCCAGGAGTACAGTTATTATCACAGGGAAGATGACTGATTGAGTGGTAGGGCAACGGAGATGAGGGAGGAGAAAAACTGAATGATCAAATGGGCCATCATCTGTGTAACTGAGTAACAAAGGTGAAGGTAACATTATGTAGGACAGCATCCAGAGCTAATTCCCTTCTGTGTTCTCTATAATTCTGTATTTCCTCAATT